>OY783195.1:9851930-10132030 GCA_963678675.1 Xiphydria camelus
ACACCCGCTACAGCTGCTACTCCTGGTGGAGCTAAAAGCCCAGCCAAAATCTCGTTTGCCGTGGTATGCAAAGACCCTAGTGCAGTAAGAAAGATCATCTCTGCCAAACGGAAATTTGGCGCACTAAAATATGCCAAAGTCATTGACTCTATGACCGGGCAAAGCTGCTTCATCTCTCCCGTGGACGCCGGAGACCCCACTATCTATGTCAATGAGATGTTACCCGGACACGTTTTTCGTCTTTTTACTGAGGCTAAATCGACACTGAGATCGGCTGGCTTTAAGTATGTGTGGTCCTCGTCAGGTATGGTTATGACCAAGTACGCGGACGGTGGGCTCATTCATACCATCACAAATAAAGACGACATACCGAAGGTCAGCAACTTGTATACTTCTCGCTCCAATTGACTCTCCGACTCCAACCTAATCACTCGTCAACCTGCTAATACAGCTCAATCAAGTAACTTCAAGGCCTGCTGTCTTAATACAAATTCTCTTCGTGCCCATCTTGACGTGTTGAAGTTTTACATTGACTCCAACCCTGATTGCCTGATTATTGCCGTCACGGAAACCTGGCTGAGTGACGCAATTCCCTCCGCGGTCGTTGCCCTCCCTGGCTATAACTTTGTACGGAATGACAGAAATGTCAACGGCGGTGGTGTCGGGCTCTACATTCATGAATCACTGACCTTTAAAGTCATCTCTAAGTCCGATACATCCTGGTCTGGTAAACCTGGTGCTCCGGAATTTATTTGCTGCGATGTTGGAGGGCCGAAGACTGAACTCATATTTGTAGCTGTTGTATACCGTCCTCCGCATGCTCCGTTTACCGGACCTCGAGACCTAGGGCTCGAAATTGCCGATGCCATGGATGGGCGCAGTCATAAAATCATCATGGGAGACTTCAATGCGGATCAACTATCCAACAACGGAGACGCTCAGTACATCAGAACTCTGACGAAAGATCTCTCACTTAAATTAGTCAACCACGGCTTCACCCATGTGACTGAGTCCTCCTCCACCTGGCTCGATCTCTGTCTGGTTGATGAATCAGACGTGATTGCGAGTTTTGGCAAGTCTGATTTCCCACTGGGTGCCGGGCACCACCTCATCTACGTGGAGATTGAAACACTTCGGATCCGTCCGGTCACTAAGTTTATCACTACTCGTCGAATGGGTAATATTCAAGATGCTGAAAGCGAACTCAACAACATCGACTGGCCCGCTTTAGTTGATGAAGCCGCGTCTATAGACGAAGCTCTGGACACCGTCCATCAGCATTTCTTTGCCGCAGTCGATCGCGCTGCTCCCATCTCTAAGATCCGGATCAACTCCACCAGCCGTGCACCATGGCTGACACCCGCGTTGAAGTCCTCGGAGAGAGCAGTTCGGACCATCTATCGGCGTTGGAGGCGCAATCGTCGTGAGAGTGACCTAGCTTCATATCGGCATGAACGTAAAAAGTGGCTCGAGGAACTCACTGAGGTTCGAATCGGCTACTTCAAGTCACGTTTGCAGGGCCTCTCCCATACACAAACTTGGCAGGAGTTAAGAAACCTTGGACTTATCAAACCGCGTATCACCCATCCGCTTGCCGTTGACGCCGAAACACTCAACTCCCGCTTTGCTTCCATTTCCACTTCTTCGACTTCTCATGTGAGTGCTGCGGAACTGGCCGATGTTCCGAACGCGCTGATGCAGCGTCCACCACTGGTGTTTGTCAACGTCACCAATGGCGAAATAACTAAAGCTATTAACAATCTGCACTCAAACGCACAAGGTGTTGACGGAATCAATCTTAAACTCATCCGCAGCTTGGGCAACATTACAACTGCCTTCTGCCTGGCCATCCTCAACCGTTCGATCAGTGAGAGTTGCTTTCCCAGTGCCTGGAAGAAATCTATCATCCTACCGATCAACAAAGTCCCAGCCCCATCGACAACTAATGACTATCGACCCATCTCGCTGCTGCCCATACTGAGTAAGGTCTTTGAAAGACTAATCTACAACCAAGTGATCGCATATATCAATCTTCACGACCTCTTAGATCCGTTCCAGTGTGGTTTCCGCGCTGGTCATAGCACCCAAACGGCCTTGGTTAAACTTGTCAACGACATCAGACACAGTATGGACAAGAGGCAAGTCATGGTACTGGTACTGTTCGACTTTTCCAAGGCCTTCGACACAGTCTCGCATGGTTTGCTATTACTCAAACTTAAGCGTCTGGGCTTTGCTGACGACACTGTCCGATGGTTCGCGTCGTATCTGGAGGGACGATGGCAGGCAATTAAAAAATCTGATGGCACTCTCACTGGCTGGCAGGCCACCAACACTGGAGTTCCGCAGGGCTCAGTTCTAGGTCCGCTGCTTTTTTCTATCTTCATTAATGACATTGGGTCAGTCATCAAAAATGCAAAGAGGCTAATTTACGCGGATGATCTACAAATCTATCGGAGCTGTCCCCCTGAAGAGATTGACAGTTGTATCATGAGTCTCAACGAGGACATCGACAGAATTAAACGATGGGCTAGTGTCAACTCGCTGAACCTCAACATCAACAAAACCAAAGCGATTATTCTTGGAAATAAGCGATTCATTAACTCGCTTAAATCCTCGGATCTTCCACCATTAGGTTGCAACTCTGAGCGTATACCCTTTGTTGACTCTGTCAAAAACCTTGGTATTATCATCGACTCCAAACTCACTTTCAAAGAGCACGTTCAACATGTCACCTCCAAAGTCAACCGAGCCTTCTACCAACTGCAACAAATGAGGCCATATACCAATACAGACCTACGGAAAACTTTGATTAACTCTCTGATTTTACCTCATTTAGAATACTGCTCAATTGTTCTTAATGGCTGTGGAGCCACCCTTGACCTCAAGCTACAACGACTCGTAAACCGTGGTATTCGCTACATCTTTGGACTGCCACGCGATACCTCAATCAGCTCCTACAGAATCAAGCTTGGCTGGCTGTCAGTTGAAAATCGGCGCAAACTACACCTGGCAATTCTCACTTACAAGGGTTCTCAACACGAGGCAACCTGAATTCCTAGCCGATTTGCTCTTTTACTACACCACACGAGCTACCAGCCGTTCTACACATGCCCTTACACTAACTACTCCTCCTCATCGGACCGACTCTTACAAAGCTTCCTTTGCCGTTGCTTGCCCCCTACATGTGGAATGCCTTCCCTAGGGAAGTTCTCGAGGCTCCCTCACTCGGCTCCTTTAAGAGTAAAGCTCAACAGTGGCTACTGGATGCGGATAGAAACCGTAGTTAATTATCGATAGGCAATATTTAAGTTAATTGTCAATATTCTATGTCTTCACCTTGAGATACTGCTTGTTGATTTGACTTCTTCTACTTATTTTGTTTAATTGATTTTACTTAAATGTTTTTGTTTACCAACGTGTTTTATATCATTATATCATTATATTATGTACATTATTACTTGTTATTATACTTACCACTTTTATTCTGTCACTATGCTTGCACTACGCCCACGCTATTTTTTACATACTCGCTTATATTATTATTACTCGTTATGCTTTATACCTCTGCGCTGCTGCTGTTTGATTTGGTATTATTTAATTGTTTTTTACTTAACTGTTTTGTTTATCTACGTGTTTACGATTGTTAACTTTAAATGAGAGAGAACGCTTATTCATTATGCTTACACACTATTACTATTTTATTGCGCTCATTACTTTCTATGTACCCCGCTTAAAGTCTATTATATTTGCTTACGCTGTTTTAAAATTGTATACTATACGCTTGCCCTGATTTCAGGGCATTATGATTTGTTCTATTTGAACAATAAACATTTCATCAATCAATCAATCAGATCTCTCTCCCTCTCCCCTCTCCCCTCTCCCCCTCTCCCCCTCTCCCCCTCTCCCCCCTCTCCCGCCCCTCCTCTCTCTCTCTCTCTCTCTCTCTCTCTCTCTCTCTCTCTCTCTCTCTCTCTCTCTCTCTCTCTCTCTCTCTCTCTCTCTCTCTCTCTCTCTCACTCTCTCTCTCTCTCTCTCTCTCTCTCTCTCTCTCTCTCTCTCTCTCTCTCTCTCTCTCTCTCTCTCTCTCTCTCTCTCTCTCTCTCCTCTCTCTCTCTCTCTCTCTCTCACTCTCTCTCTCTCTCTCTCTCTCTCTCTCTCTCTCTCTCTCTCTCTCTCTCTCTCTCTCTCTCTCTCTCTCTCTCCTCTCTCTCTCTCCTCTCTCTCTCTCCCTCTCTCTCTCCCTCTCTCCTCCTCTCTCTCTCCCTCTCTCCCTCCCTCTCTCTCTCTCTCTCTCTCTCTCTCTCTCTCTCTCTCTCTCTCTCTCTCTCTCTCTCTCTCTCTCTCTCTCTCTCTCGCTCTCGCTCTCTCTCTCTCTCTCTCTCTCTCCTCTCTCTCTCCCTCTCTCTCTCCCTCTCTCTCTCTCTCCCTCTCTCCCCCCCTCTCTCTCTCTCTCCCTCTCTCCCCCCCTCTCTCTCTCTCTCTCTCTCTCTCTCAATTATACTGATATTATCTCCCTGGGGGCACAAATGAAGTATGTGGCCACAGTCCAAATTGGCCCCCGTCCTTACAACCCCTCGTGAGTATGACGGGGGAATACCGTTATAAATGACGCATCCCCCGGGAGCATTAAAAGAAAAAAATCCACTTTACCGCATATGCCCATGACGACACTGCAGTGACTTCAGACTCATTACCCCGAGGCTCGTCAAAGTGCAGCCAAAAAGCTCCGTATTTCCCGTCGCTACGACCTTCTCCGACCTTTCAGCGTGAGACGTTCAAGGAATACCTGGCCGTAATGTCCCCCAGTAACGCATAACAGCGACGCCCCGAAGCAACGACCGCAATGATTTTGGATGCTTCCCGAGCCAACCCACTCCGCGTCGCCATTTACGTGTACACACCTACCGCACGCGCCCCCGATAAAACGTCGACGCCGAGATGGGCGCGTATGCAGTTGTAGTTGAGCGACAGAAGCCCTCGGGACAATAATCCCAAACGCAGCGTACAAATTAACCGCCGCTACCGCGATGACTTGAGCTCTCGTGTACACACATCCTCCTGGTTCCCGGTTCTTGGCCGATGAGCTGCGCGAGCAACGCACGAATGTTCCCTAATAGACACCCCGCGTTAGTGTTTGTGAGGGCTGGTGGAGAGCATCCGTGCAACCACAGATTCAGGCGGCATGTGTATGAAATTCGTACGTACGTACCATTACCTAGAATATTAGACGCCCCTTCCATTTTCTCGGTAATGAGAGCACTGCGGGTCAACAAAATTATCACTTTTTTTTCGTTAGAAATACAAAACCAAATGGGTTATATAAATTTTGGAAATCTATCTCCCGTTTTACACCGGCTCTAAAGTCATGTGTTTGAGAAAAATGAAGTGAAGTTTATAAGAATTGAATTTTAAAGAAGTTTTTAATTTCATTTTTCTCGAAAACTTGACTTGCTATGCATATTTTGCTCGCAGATTTAGATTCAGCGTTAAATAATAATCTTCCACGGTATAACAAAATTTGAAGAAATTTGAATCAAATTTCATGGAGGCATGTGCTGCACTTAGTCACTCGATAAAATTTGGTCCAAGTTGTTTGAATTTATAAATTGCACCGCGAAACGCAATTAGTGATTATTATCAATTTTTGTACGCTGAAACTTGGTTTTTAATCTGATGATTTTTCTTGTTGACCGGTATAATCGACGCGACGATTCGACCAAAGGACAATCAAGTATGTTTCATGCCGTGTTTGAAAATAATAATAATGAAGTAGTACACATTAAGTTCAAAGAAATCGCAGTGTTCGGGCATATATGTACCTATAGGTAAGCAATTTTTTAACTAGAATAAGTGTGTCTAACGATTGATACGATAGCAAAGACATATAAGTATGGAAACCATTGTAGATCATTTTATCGAAACGTTGAGACATATTATACTTTCGCTAATTTCCAATAACATTCATTGATTCGGAATTAGAGAATATAAATATGTAAATATATTTCGAGGGCAATTAAAATTAAATTAGATCACGATCAATTCTTCCAGCAAATCCATTTGATCCCCACAATAGCTATAGGGAAATATATAGTTATACCAGCCCTTCGATGTTAAGCCTAATAGGCTGGAGTTAATGGTCTAAAAAGGAATGGCATTCACTTTCGGTAATAAAAGTAACAATGTCGATCGATGAGGTGAAGTACTCTAGAATAAAGGGATGGAATTCCCTTAACTCTTTAAACTGCACTTTTTTCATCCGATTCTCGTAAAAATCGATATACCTACAAGTGATTTTCGATGCACGAATTTGAAATATATTTTTGAGATTATACCCCGTGTTTAGTTTAATACACGCCAGTGCGATGACTTACATGCATATTGAATATTCCGCAGTCGCTTCCTGTAATTCGGTATTAATGTCGATAATCAAGATTCGCGAATCAAATCGCACTATCGGTCTGAGAAACATCGGTTATCTCATTAGTGGTTAAAGTGACAGACGCTCCGATATACAATAGTTTCCATACTTATATGTACTTTTTTCGAATAATCAGACTAAGCAGTGTTATTTAGTTCGGATCTTGGATGTCGGTATTATCATCGATTCACAGAAAATTACAGCGAGCGGGGTGCACAAACCGATATGCAATCCGCACTGCCCAAATAGCACCGAAAGCACATTTTCAGCTTGGCGGTAAGAAAATCGCAAAAATAGACACAATAATGGTAGAAAATACTAAATAGTTACTATTAGCAGCAAAAAAGTTTCGTATCTTCTAAAAAGGTTAGCGCCTTACAAACGAGAAATAGCTGAATTCATTAAAATGCTACGTTGTGGAGGGGGGATAGCTGAAACAATATATTTATTATCACTATTTGCCTACTATAAGCAGTCTTTATTCACGCTACGCTAAGATAAGTATCTAAAAGGAGGTTCCTACACATATCATAATTTTACGTTCTACATTAGGCATAAAAAGTACGCATCAGAAGTATATAGGAAAAACATGATAGTTTGTAGCTATTATATTTTCGAGCAACTGTAACAGGAAATGATGGATAGTTTCTTGCAAGTAAAGGAAGTACCACAAAAACAGATTCTCTGTAAAAAAAGGCGGCATGTTCATTCAGTGCCAACAAAAATTGATACGTAAAATACTGTCCAAAAAAGATTTGAAATCAATTAAGATCGCCATGTTCAAGAGTTATATATAAAAAGTAAAAGGCATCATTTGAAAGGGAAATTATTGTAAATCAAGTGACTACAAAATTCGACTAAAAAAATTTATAAAAAAATTTTAATAAAAAAGAACTTGCCGCGTTTTTCCCAGTGACTTTATACTGCTACCTACCGACTCGCCTGCCAACCCGCCTAGTGGTGTCGGTTCTTGAAGTGAAACTTCTATGTAGAACCCTCGTTATGACTAAGGATGAGCAACGGTACCCTTTCTCGCTTACCGGGACGCGGAAACTAGCCAATCGGGGCATACCGCATCAACCCCCACTAGTTCACCATCATTCTCATTCAACCAATCAGAATTCTCAATTTCCACTGTGTGGTACACTTCAAACACCCCAACGTTAGAGCGGCTGGAGTGTGGCTGTATACAAAAATACTGCAAATACTACGAATATTGTTACTCCTCATTTAACTGTACAATTAACTAACACATTATCTGTGAATACATCAGAATTGGCGATATATGTGCTGCGGAATGTTTCATGGAAAATCAGCAGAAAGTTTTGACGGTTGTCATATACAGGGTGACATTTTGAAAACGTGCCACCCCAATATCTCAGAAAGTTACAGAGATTTTCTAAAAAACAAAAATACGATTTCGGCAGTGGAGAGGGGGAACCAAAATGACATAATCGGAAACACACCCACTCCAACCCCCTTAGGGCTAGCCCCCCCAACTTTTTAATCTTAAATAGCAACCCGCCATGTGTGATACAGCGTTGGAAAGCTCGTTAAAAATGCTTTACAGACACCAAATATTGGTACCTTTCGATGAGTAGTTTTCGCGCAAATCGAGAAAGAAACTGCCAGAAGTAAGTTTTGTCAATTTATTTATTAAAGGTCAATTATGTTACAATACATTTTCGAAGTGATTTCCATCATCTGATCTTACTCCCTGCAATTTCTTCTTATGGGGACATCTGAAATCTGTTGTTTTTCAAACTCAACCAGCAAGCATTAACCAACTGAAACAGAGAATTATGCAAGAATGTCGCAAAATTTCAAGAACAACATTTGAAAACGTCCGAAAAATCAATGGAAATCATTTCGAAAATTTATTGTCACGTAATTGACCTTTAATAAATAAATTGACAACTTAATTCTAGCAGTTTCTTTCTCGATTTGCGCAAAAATTACTCATCGAAAGGTACCAAAATTTGGTGTTGTTGTAAAGCATGTTTAAAGAGCTTTCCAACGCTGTATCACACATGGGGGGTTGCTATTTAAGATTACAAAGTTGAGGGGGCTACCCCTAAAGGGGTTGGAGGGGGTGCGTCTCCGATTATGTCATTTTGGTTCCCCCTCTCCACTGCCAAAATTGTATTTTTTTTTAGAAAATCTCTGTAACTTTCTGAGATATTGGAGTGGCAAGTTTTCAAAATGTCACTCTGTATATCAGAATGAACGAAATCGGCGAGGTACACCCGGGACGGTTTCCTTTTTAGTACACCTAGGCTTCCACCCCTGTGGATCGCACGCATCTCACGTCATTTACACATCGTCGCGTTTTACCGTTTCTAGAACGAATCACGATGCCAATCGAATGCAAATAAACGGACAACGTCGAAATGCTGTAGACATTCGCTATATGTATGACATTGAACGGGAATGGTATTAACCCTTAAGTAAGCGCATGGGAACAGTCACACACAATTTGAAATTTTCTTGACCCTAGGAGCGCTTATGGTGACTAGAGTTGGAGTTTTCTAATGGACTCAGAAAAGAGTTAACAGACCTATAAAATAATGTTATTTTCATTGTATAAAAATAATACAAATAATCCACATGGTACCATAATTCTTTTCTCCATTTATTACCTTTTGAAATCACCTTTCCACCCTGATAAATTATAAGATATAGAACTTTTTAAAATAAACAACAGTTACGATGATCTTTTCACATTGATATATCTTATATAGGGTAAGGTTGCTATCGATGGACCGGCGCCGTTTCTCTGTGGTTATTGACAACCGGCGCATTGTAGTGGTCATTAAGTGTACTCCGTGTTGCCAACGATTCGCCATCTTAGTTGTTAGTTTTTCCACGAAGACAGAAAGCGACAGGTAAAGAAGGTAAGATTTTCATGTTTTTCTTGTAATTCACTAGGTTTAATGGTTGAAATGTTTAAGTGACACGTTAATAGTAATTGAATTTCTTCAGGCATTATTTGAAAGTACTATCAATTCACACTATTTTAACAAATTCACAATATAAAATTACTTGTTGCGGAAGGAGACGGGATAAGGTTAAGCAATGCCGTGCTAGTTGCTTTGAATGAGCCGGTGGATTCATGCGCCAAAGAAGTTAAGCGTTTCAGAGAAGTCTAAACCTAGCTCTCTAGCAAGGAGTCATGGTTTTGTGGCATCTGTGGCATTGACATAGAAGAAGACATGATTCAGTGCTTGTTGTGTAAAGAGTGGGTTCATGAGAACTGTGCTGGTGTTAAGAAGGGAACCAAAGTTTCCTATTGTGAAAACTGTATCTAGAGTCCTAAAAATAATAATAAAAAGGTGTGTGTTGATACCTTTTTAAATATGTGTGTATTTAACTGCTATTATAGTATATCTGATTCATGGAAACTGCCTGGCCCAATGAAGGAAACCAGTTTCGTTGATTGAGCCGATGACCTATTTTTTATTTTTCAAATTACTATTAACAGTAAATATTTGTAACTTGTGTATTTAATGTAGTAAAATGCAAACAGTGTAATGTTCAAATTACACAACAAATAAAATATATAACACTATCCAAGGATTTTATTACAGATTTTCTTTAAGAGGCCCATTGATAGCAACCTTACGTACCTAAGTCCATTAGAAAACGCAATAACCGATCGAACCGTGGCGCCACTAATTTCCATGCACATAGTGAATATCACGTGAAATTCGACCTCCAATCACTCGACGACAACGCGATCCGATTGCCGGTACGGATCTTCGCACTCGTGAAACTATGTATACGGCGAATGACTAGCAGAAGTTTATTCCCCTCCACTAAACGCGAACCCTATATACACAGTTAGGTTCCTACAAATCCTTGATACGTCTCGGTTCGATATAATTTTTTGATATAGGGAAGCAGTATATACATAAGTACCTCGAAAAAGTCGCTCGAGATGTACCTCCACTCGCATCTCGAGAAAATAAGAGCACTTTCCGCGTCCCTGCGAACGACATCTTACAGCGATCGTTGGGAGTGTCGTACACGAGTGTACCGTATGCACGAGTAAAATGGCTGGTAAAACCTCGCGGAAAGGTTATATCATCGCGCGTACCTACGCGGAATATAAATCGGTTTCAACTCCATATTCGTGGGATGAACGTCAGTGAGAAAACTGTGTTACAAATATATCTATGCTCGTAGGAAAATATAAGGTGCGTTGCACTTTGCTGTAGTTTTTATAATATACTGAAAACTGAAAAAGTAATTTTAATACAATAATTTGAAAACATGCATTGTACAGAAAAGGTACGCAGACTTTCTAACAAGAAATTGCCCTTTGAGATATCACCTCAAAAACATGGGTAGGTATCTATAACTGAAAGCGACCTTTACCGTTTTTGCTTGAGACGACATCGATATCTCGAAGTATTCTTTCTGGGTCCAGTCGATATTTCAGAGAAACCCCCCAAAGCAGTTCTCAACTTATCAAGAGTCTAAGACTGGACGGGTAAAAAATGTAGACAAGAGTATGTCATAATAGATCTTATAGATCGCAGTGACGGGTTACAGTTACATTGATCAGTATATACTACCTACCTAATTATCTACAGTGCGTATAAAAAGTATTCGTACACCGTAAGTTTTCGGGTAATATCGTCTCGTATGGCATTTGTTCAGGTTTAAATAAATAGACCCATAGGATAGTTCATACACTGGACCTTAATTTGGTACCGACGAATATTGCAGAAACAATTATAATCACTATTATATTACTTGAAAAAGTAGATAACTCGTATATTTCAGGCCAAGAAAGTATTCGTACACTTACAATGCACGTAAAGTGAGGACCATATTTAGTACGTTTAATGTTTCTTTGGACTTCCCTTGACCTTGGTTACCGTTCAGAGTCTCTTCTACATCGAATCCATCAATTTTCCCGTGATCAAGGGTGATATGGAAGTCTATTCCCCTGGTAGCGTTTTCTCGTGGACGTTTATCCGAAATGACGCTTTTTTTTTCTCACGAATAATCCACAGGTATTTAATAAGATGAATGTCTGAAGGCAGGGGAGGTGTATTGAGTTGTTTTGAGGTATCGTATAGTAATCATATCGTCGTAATTAGGCAGTATTCTTCGAATCGTTTTCATGCATGAAAATGTAATTGTCTCGCAGGCCCATTTTTTCCACACCAACTAGCAAATTGAAATTCAAAACTTTAGTACATGTCTTGTGATCTATTACACCGTCGATAAAATGCACGCTGACAACGTTGGCTACACTCATACAGCCCAGACAAGTATGGAACCTCCTCCGTGTTTTACAGTGAAATTACACGTTCTTTGTTGCGAGCTCGATGTCTCATTTACGCTCTACAAGAAATAAGAAGACACTTTTGGAAGAGGGTTTTATTTACGGAATTGTTTCTACAATATTTGTTGGTGCTAAATTAAAGTTCAGTATATGGACTATCCTGTAGGTTTATTTATTTAAACGTTGGACCCCCCGGAACAAATACCGTACGAGGCGAGATATCAGCCGAAAACTTGCGGTGTATTACTCTTTACACCCACTGTATCTATCTGTCCACAGAGGGTGTTAAACTAGGAATCCACTAAAATCGACGCGACTCGACTCGACACGACACGCGTTGATACGGCTCGACACGACGCGTTTCTGATTATATGGTTTTCAACGTATTTAAATGGCGTGAGACTCTACTAGGCTTGACACGACTCAAATCGACTTGACTAACACGACACGATACGACAAATTTCTAGCTGACCAGATTTTCGTCGAGTCGAATCGTGTCCGCGTCAAGTATAGTACCCCTTTCGACAACGAATATATTATTACTGACGATATATTTCGAACGAAGAGATGTAGAAATACCGCTGCACAGAGTGGGGTCAATTAAATCAAAAGTTGGCGGAAATTCCATGGAACGAAAGTAGGCGGTACAAACAATTGTTTACATGAATTAGTAGCCTACAAGTCACGTGTACCAAAACCAGTTTATTTATCTCGGTGCGGTGCGAGTGGCTCCCGTTCTGCAAGTCCAAACTTGTACTTCGTGGAAGTTAGATAGTGCAGAGATTATATTAGTGCGTGCTTGTGTGATTACTTTTATTAAATTCTCAGTGAGTTTATAGCACATGATCTCGTTGTCAACATGGCTACTTTGCTTCAAACAATTTGTTTTGTATGACAAGATTTTGTAGTCATTTTGTATATGCTTAGTTTTATTATGTGCCCGAATGTGCCTGAACTTTGGCTTTCGGTTAAAAGTAGTTTGGTATAATATGCGCTTTCAGTGGAAGAAACAAAACGTGCCCATATTTGCTAATTTTTAAATAACGCGAAAATGTTCTCGTAAAACAATCAATGAAGACACACCTAAAAAATGTTGAATAAGCTTAGCAACGAGGTTTTGTAGTTATTGGAAGCTCCAGATACTGACACCACTAGACCATCTGCATCTGAAGAACAGGACAGTTTCTCCAGCATCAGCGATTCTATTGATTCGCCATAGATTTTGCCATAGATTTTAACATGTAAATATTCGTGAACGTTAGTTTTATAGTAATGGAAATCAATACCTATATATGAATAGTAGGGGAACCTGTTGTACCTAGAACCAAATTGTACTATTTACGTAACAAACAGACCGTTTGAACAAATTTTGCAGGATATTACCAAGTTAACTACATCACATCTAAAACATTGTAAAAATGTTTTACCATGCTTAAATTTTTTTTTTTTAATAAATAGATATTTTAGAAAACATGAATTTAGAGCCAAGGTACAACAGGGGTACGTACCTTGAACATACGTTGTACCTTGGATGCGACTATCAATATTTCGGAATCCCCTTTTCAGGTTAATAAAACAGTCAATTTATTTGTGACAACTTAATACTGGATGTTTCCCTTTTCTTAGTTTTAACGAGCTTTAAAACTTCTATAGAAATGAAAATATCGATTCTCTCTCTCTCTCTCTCTTATCTTTAAAAACTATCAAAATTAAATTTATATTAGATTTGTACCATCTACAATTAAGTTAATAGCATCCTAAGATTGCCCCTTCGAGGCCATATAATTTTTATTCGAAACATTTTTTTCTAAAATGAATGTCTACATATTAACCAAAATGCGTAAAGTGGGCTGCCCTACGATACATATTTACTCGGAACATGTATTAGAATTCCGCACTAATCTCCACGATGATTAACTTCAGGAATACGAAAAGCATACGAGCCACTCGAAAACTAAAACGAAAAAAAGCTTCGACGTAGCCCGAACAAATTAGCGTGGAGTCGAATCGTTTCGGTCGTTCGATTTCATAAAACACCTCGACCGAGCGCTTTGCTCTCGCTCGCTTTGAGCGCGCGCCACGTCGGACAGCCTACGACAATAAAAGCTTGCAAAAAGAAGCGCCGTGCCGGGTTTGAGACGAGCGCGAAAGCGGATATCGATTAATAGGAAAGCGGCCACGAGCGACACTGCGGATCGGTATCTGTCCAGCCTCCCTTTGTTTCCACGAAATCTATCTGCAGCAATTATAATCCCATCGTGGAGAACGGCTATGACAAATTGATATTTCGCAGCACCACACGTCCGCAAATCCCATAACGGCCTTCCACGGTCACGCCAACGCTAAAGCGCACGCGTGGAAGTGCAATTGGATGTGGTTTTGCAGCGTATCTACATCACTACGCGCCGGTGCAATGATCGAACCTGACGCCAGACGGACGGCGACGTCCCAAGGGACCGGACGGCGCATCGAGAAGCCGAGCTTGGCCCATCCCGTCCTACCACTTGGATTAATTGAACTTATCGCAACCTGACCTGAGCCCAAAATATAAAAACATATTTCCTCCTGACCCCGCACTGAGAAAGAGGTATCATTGAGAGTGAACTTATTTATCTACGGAGTGATAATATTCTTTAAAGCTTTTTCTTTAAATTTATCATTAAATATTGTATTCGTATTAACTGAAAAGCCTCGACGATTTATTAAGGACATTTTTCAAGAACCTTCAATTTCTATTATACATATTTTAAATTTTAAATTTTATTCGACTTCGATAAATTACTTCAGAATTTAAATTGCTATATTTCCCTCCATACACGTCGAATATAATATCGTCCCCTTCCTGCAAAAAGTCACTAACTAACATTTATCATCAACTGACTTAGGTAGTTTCTGCTCTATAATATCGGTATTATATTTCGGTTAATGACTTTTTATGATGCACGCATGCTCACTTCCAACGCACATTTAGCACTTAGTGAGTTTTACCATTTAAAGATTTAATAAAAGTAAGCTACTAGGTCCAGTTAGGTGAATTTTACAAAATATGTTTGTTAGTGACTTCCTGCAGGAAGGGGACGATATCTACGTCATCCTATCAGAAGATAGTATACTTAATTCGGTTCTCTCACTAATTTTTTTATTGTAGGTTTGAACAAGTGGAACAATATTATTTACCCGTACTTCTTCATTTTTCATTTTCGGCCTTATTTAAGCTGGAAAATGATATTGCAAAATACAGTATACATCATAGTATTTGTAAGGTTATCTCTCTCTCACTCATTACTTGGCATAAGTGCGTCTCTTATATAGCTTTCGATGACGCCATAATACAGTAAAAAGAAACACATTTATAACTTTGAGAATAATTATTTCTTCGGAAGCTTTCCTTTTTGTGTGACATCGAATATGTATACAGATTACAAATTGAATTAAAAAATATAAACTTCTTTTATGCGATAACCGAATTTCATCACTGGTCGACCATCAAGAACAATACAGCCGAGCACATTTCCATTTTCTCCTTTTTCCATAATAAGATGTATCGTGCATACTAATTACAGCTCTTTTTTAATCAGCAGACAATTCAATAAAGCAGTAAATGCCAAACTCATTTCCTATATTTTGCTAATTAACGAGAATTAAGGATACATATTATCGCATTTCTATTTACTCTTTTTCTAACACTGAATTACTCTGTGCGTACGAATTATTCTTTTTTAGCAGGAAGTAATTATAAATTATGGTGATGCGCATTTCATACATTCTACTAATTAACGAAAAGCGAGGATAAATTTTAAAGACTACTCTGCAGGGGTGAAGTCGACCTCTGATGTACCTACCCTATTTACGTCACAAATTAATGACTGTTATTACAATAATATGCACATTTGAAACGGCCTCATCCATCAAGCGCCAATTATTTTTAATGATTGAAACGATTGCTCGCAGTTCCAAGCGTATTAGTATTTCTATACAGTTTAAACTCCTGCGATCCTGTGGTAGATATTCTTTTTTAATTTAAACACGTGTGTGTTTCAATTCGAAACAAAATATTAGAATACTTGCGTCAAGCTAAAAATGACATAAAATTGTTGTCAGACTCAAAACAGTAAAATTAACCTATATTATATAATTGTTTGAGCTCGACATTGACTTTTGTTCTCTCGATTTATCATAAAATTCATATTGCTTGAACTTTTAACATATATATATTTGCGATTTAACACATACAATCTGTTAAGTTTGTATTATATTATCGATACAAATGTCGCTTCAATTTTAACGCCGATGCTGTTAGTCAAATTAACGGGGAATGGACATGTATTTTTTTTCTTATAGAAAGAAAATGTTAGATTAGTACTTCCGTAAGAACGTTTTGATTGAAGATCAATATTTTCACAGTTACCAGTAAATTAACAAAGGCAATTTCAAGTGGAATAAGAAAAGGAAGTGACGCAGTAGCTCCAGTCCATCGACATAGCGTGCCATTGTTTATGTGAAGAATGCTATTGGATCTTTTACCAGTACTGTACATAATATTTTTCGAGCTTTGGAATTATTAAAAATTTATATTATTCACTTCATCTCATTATTTAATTATCAGAACACTCATGCGTGAACAAAGAGTTTACGTGAAGTGGTAATTCTAATAATATGAAATATAATGAATGACAAAATTCAACATGATTGACATTCATAATTCATCTCTGACGTGACTGAATGGACCAACACATTCATTCTCATTTTGACATACCTGGACTGTTACTAACCGTGTTGAGCACCTAACTCATTCAAAGATCGCACTGATCAGCAAACTGTTGAAGACGTGATTGGACGATACAATGGAATGTCACGAGATGTGACGTACTAATGATTAGGTGTACAACTTTGCTTCCGCCGTTTTTTCCCCCGAAATTCGAGCTTTTATTGTAAAAATCTGGTTATACTGGTTTAAATTGCTTGTTGAATCACTCCCAATGATCGTGCCAATTCTTCTTGACTTTGACACGAGTCTTCATCAAGTAATTCTGCATCTTCGAAAACCTTCTCTCTTCCACCGCTATACCAGTCTTCGACGTGAAAATCATCGTTCTTGAAGCGTTGAAACTACTCACGATACGTTCTTTCACTAATAGAGGCCTCAACATAAGTATTTGAGAGCATTCGATGAGCCTCAGCCGCAGATTTCTTCATATTGAAGCAGAAAATTAAAACCTCCCGCAAATGATGAGAATTTGGCTCGTAAACAACTGACATTTTCAATCGAGAATAACTTTATAATGCAGACATAAATTGACTAATGTTTCTATGGGGTTATGTTGACAGATGCCCAAGTTATTGCATGACGTCTACGAGGGTCGTCTCAAAAATAAGTTTCACTATTTTTTTAAACCCGTTTGGTTGGTGAGAAACGTTTGATTATTTGGAGAGAATATTTATCTGTGTGTAGTGCACACACAAGCCCTGTAAAATTCCTATACGCGTGCATTCATCGCAAGGTCAGTCACGCTCCAATCGCCATGGAGAATCCACTCGCTCCTACCGCCGATTGTGAAGTTCGTGGTGTTATTGGTTTTTAACTAGAAAAAATAAAAATGCAACTGAAATTCATCATGAGTTTTATAGCGTGTACGGTGAAGATGTTATGTCAAGGTCAATGGTTACTCGTTGGCGCCAATCAGTCATTGATGGGAGAAAAACATTGCACGATGAACCACGAAGCGGCCGGCTCTCGACTTCACGTACTCCGAGTGTTGCCGAGCATATTCGAAGGATCTTGGATTCCGATTGGCGACTTACGCCTGATGAAATTCTTTATCAACTGCCTCCAAATATTGAGATATGCCGTGCAACACTTCAAAGAATCATTTCTGATGAAAACAAATAGGTAAAGCCATCTATAGGAAAATGGTGGAAGCAAAGTTGTACACCTAATATTGAACCAACCATGGGCCGTATTTAGTAACGCTTGAAATTAAGCATTTTTAACTACACTTTTACGGTGAACAACGTTAATACAAATTTAAAAAGCTCTTTTTAACTAAATATTTATTCACCTAGAATACGTTCGCTGACTTGGTTGAACATTTTTTTATATATCCCTTCTCTGTTGAGGCATCACTCAGAATCACCCTCATTTAACAAAAGTTAACAGTAAACCTTATTTTAAATGTTCTTCAAATTCAATAGACGCAATGTTCACCCGCGTAAATAAAGTCGTTTCACGTCGATGCCTCGTTTCATAACATTTCCAGTGCATTATATCTCGTTTTTATAGCGAGCCTCGATTTGCACCACTTCTTCTTTTTAGGGGGTATAAATATCACCATGTTAATACCCCACACTTTTCTCCGCTCTTTTACAACCCTCTTTACTTTCTCTCTCGCCGCGGATTATAATACGCTACTGAGTGCCTTTACACCTGATCACATTATCCTTAACCTCGAGCTCTTCCCTGAGAGCTTCGGATCATTAAGAAGATAATCCGACTGATGGCGGTCTAGACTATCGTCGAGCATGTCGCGTCACTTTTACTACCATCTTCGTGTCTCGACATCTCGTAATATCCTTCCATATCTGTCACCCTCTCGAATTACGTCGTCAACACTTGGTGCTTTTTTGCGACAAATATATGTATACGTATACTCTAGTTCTACGTTGAGAAAAAACTTAGTTG
Organism: Xiphydria camelus; assembly: GCA_963678675.1. Lineage (NCBI taxonomy): Eukaryota > Metazoa > Arthropoda > Insecta > Hymenoptera > Xiphydriidae > Xiphydria > Xiphydria camelus. The sequence continues at coordinate 9,870,324 of OY783195.1, forward strand.
CGGCTCAACCGCAGAGCTATAAACTGCAAACTCAGAGGCTATGAAATAAATATTTCTTTTGGGCTACAATTAATGTTCTAGAAATTATATTGTTTCAAATGTGTATTTGACTAATTCTCCATTATTGGGAAACAAGCCAATAAAAAGTTGCTAGTTAAAAGCTAGAAGAGTAGGGTTTATAGACAATTTTGTGAAAAGTCGCGTTAGAGGAAACTGTTTTTTGGAAACAAAAGCATTATTTTATTATGAATAAACAATTTTAATTACTTATTGTTGAATAAATTCAAGAAACGTAAAAAAATATTTTTAAAAACTTAAATTAAATATTTGTCTGTTTTTAATCACAAGTCTTATCAAGAGAGAGAGAGTTTAAAGTAATATTCCATAAAGAAATATTCTCCTATTTTGTAATGAAAATAATTAAATAGTGGAAAATTAACGTTTACCTATACTCTAACGGTACATTAATTTAGGCGCCAGAGGACTTTGACATGACACAAGATTACAAGCCATCACAAATACTAATAAGGCATTATTAAATTACATTACACAATAATTATCTACCCCTCTTTATTATATAAAAAATGGAAAGTTATTAATTTAATTACAAAAATTAAGCAAAAATATACTTAGCAGGGTTCTGTCATACGTATCGGCCTCAAGATGTATTTCATCAAGAAACTTCAAAAAGTCACTAAACAAGACAGCACCGGAGTGCCATTTGTGATATCTCGACCAACTTCACATCGGCTACGTTCCATTACAAAAACGGGGATTTACGTCATTGTAATACAGTATGTTTAAAATGCTTTTAAAATTAGACCAGGTGACAGTGTGCAATGTTCATGGACAAAATTAAACTCTGACTTTCCAATATTTGATATTAAATAAGAAAATCACTTCCATATGGGGAATTTCTCAACCTCCATATTATCACAATTTTTAAATAAGCAGGATATAAATAAAAATGTTCAATTCAATAGTTTCATAAACTCTTTCTTTTATCATAATTTTGAATTTGTGATACACCAGTTTACTATTTTGGTGTGTCCGGAAAGATAATAAAATATTCATTCTCTCTTAACTTTCATTTCTTACACTGTGATCCAATTAGAGCTATTAATAAACTGTTATTTGCAATACAAATTTAAGGGAAACAATGATATTTTCTATGTTTAATTTTCTTGGTATACAGAGTTTCCTAATAGTGGAAAACAACAGGGCCATGCAAAAGTATTGGCACAATCAACATTTATTGGTAAAACGCCTGGAAGCGGCGTAAAAGTTTCGTTACTGATCTATAGGGTGTTGACATTTTTGAAATTTGTTTAGTTTTTTTTTATAGCTCATGCAGTTTTTAAGATATGTAGCTCAAATTTGGAATGTATTATAGGTTATGCTGTAGGGCTTATATCATTGGACATATCAAATGGTTGTGAGAATCTACAGGGGGCTATTTTTTCAGGGGTCGTGTCCCCTTTTCTCCCCCTGAACTTTTTTGCGGTGCTCCTCTGGTAGATTCTAAAATACACAATAAATTTCTTATTTTGTTTACAAACTTTTTGGTGTCTTGTAGTTTTTTCGTATCTGCCACCGTTATAGAGAAAAAAACCGTAAGAAATACTCTGGGAATATTCTAAAGAGTACCTACGGGAATCAATGAGAAGAAGAGCGGAGGCATGTGTAAGGGTTGGAGGAGGTCACTTTCAGCAGTTTTTGTAACGTATTTTTATGTTTATTATTGAGGTTTTTCTTATTGTAATAAATCATTGCTAAAAAAAACCGCGTTATCCCAGCTTTAATTTTTTTTAACTTTAATTTCATCTAGCGAATTACAAAAAATCGTTTTTTATTTTTTTTCTCGATAACGCGGTGGCAGATACGAACAAAACTACAAGAGACAAAAAAGTTTGTAAACAAAACAGAAAATTTATTTTGTATTTTAGAATCTACTAGAGGCGCACCGCAAAAAAGTTCAAGGGAAAAAAGGGGGCACGACCCCTGAAAAAATAACGCCCTGTAGATTCTCACAACCATTTGATATACCCAATGATATAAGCCCTACAGCATAACCTACATTCCAAATTTGAGCTAAATATCTTAAAAATTGCATGAGCTATAAAAAAAAACTAAACAAATTTGTAAATTTCAACACCCTGTAGATCAGTGACAAAACTTTTACGGACCTATGTTTATATGAACTTTTAGTCATGAAATAAGCCAAAGAATTACTTCCTTCCGTTTGTACATGATATTTAGGAATATACTCTGTATATACGTGCTTTACTTCTACTCCGTTTTCCGTTGCATTGTCATATAGCGGAGCTCTCCTACACGCGGCCTATTTTTCCGCCAATCGCGAGGCTTTATTCGCTTCCTCAGAATACTTAAAAAGCACAATATAACTGCAATAATTCCATCGGAGTTTAACAACGAGAAAAATGTGTTTTTGATCATAATAAACATAAGCGTTAACGATACATAGGTACTAAAAATATTAATTTAATTTAACATGTATATTAATTTAATTAATCATGTATCGATCGAGTATAGAAATAAAAGAAATTCGAGATTGATTAGATGTCTCGATAAAATTTGAATTACCAAAGAAAACAGCTCAAGGTTTTTCAACTTCTCTTCGATGTATTATGAAAACAAAGGTGTCAAATTAAAATCAATATTATAAAACATCGACGAGCATAGTTTTTCTATAGATAAAGTGAAGAATACGAAATATAGATAATCATCGTATATTCTTAAGTCCGATCGGTACCGGTACACCGCTCACGTATCACCTGGCTCATTTCCTGCGGAAGAAAACTAGTGGACGAGGAAGGCTGCGAAGAGAGATAATTATCGTCGTAAGAAATACCACTTTTCTCTCCGATTCGCCGCAAGAAAGCAATATATCTTCGGAAATCCGATCGATGTAGATGCCACGGAACCGGGGCTGGGGGTGTCAAATTATTTTAACATTTCCTATCCCCGACTGCTTCCGTATTCAGCAGGCTTCCGGATTCGGGTCGCGCGCGCGGTTGCGATGGAAACCTATTTTTTTCATACGATATCGTTACGAAAACGACGCGTCGTTTACGATTCAAGCATGTTACGTTCATCAAAAACAACGATGTGCGTCGACGTGGTTACACCCGGTAACGAAATCTCGGCAGGCAACGCAACGCCATCGCTCTCTGCAAATTAACCGGAAAAGCGTTCCAATTAAGATGTATACCTACGTATGAAGTACGCGTAAATCATCGAATCGGAATCGTATTAGTAGAGTAGAGTGGGGCAAAAATGCGTATAGGTAGTTAAATTAAGATTGGGAGGTGCATAATTATTTTTGGGGTAGGGTTCACTGAGTATTTTAACTTTTTATGAAAAGTTACCTAAAACGCTCGTCTTTTAATTCCAGTAGATAAGAAACTGGTTTTTGCGAGCAATTGAACAAAAATTTTGTGTAATTATACTTCCTGCTTTCTCCTCTCAGGGAGGTGAAGCAGAATTTGTAAAAAATGATAGTAAAATGTGACATGATACGCGATGAACATTTATATCTCTTATTGAACAAGTAATAAAATCTACACAGAAAAAAATTCTGATGTTGGATTTACAAAACCAAAGTTGTAAATATATTCTTGTAATTGCAAATGTATTTTATATGTAAACTGTATCGACTCTGCTATTGATGTTACATTTTCCTGGTAAATTTTACACTTTTGGGCTGTAAATTTAGCATTGTCGTGTATTTTTCACATAGTAGGTCCAGACTGTGATCACGAGCTTCGATTGAGGCTCGCGCTAAAGCCTAAGAAAAAGCGCAGCGCCCACCCGATGGCGAGACTCGAGAGGCTACGTATACTCCGCATACGCGCGCGCGCGCGCGCGTACGAGGTATTTTCACATAGACTTAGGAAATCCAAAAATCCAATTTTATGGGTCGGTGGTGGGGGTAACTTAAAAAAAAAATTTTTTCCACAATTTTTTTATCCCAGTTTTATAAATCGGAAAAAACCATAAAACTTTTATTTCAACTTTTTTCCCTTATCTTTCACCGTTCGGGAGTTATTCCGCGAAGAAGAAAAATCTGCATTTTTTTCAAGGGACGATTTCACCCCTTAAAACTGGAATTCCGCACCAATGAAATGTATTTTTGTATTACGCTTGAACTACTCTACTTGCACACGGAATGGCGGAATTTTCTAAATTTTCGGGTTCCCTAACTTGCCTTGTTAGTCGTTTTCGTACCTTCAGGGGAAGCTCGATGCTAACTTCAAAAAATCTGTCTCTTGCTTCTTTCGCTAGGCGACACTAATAATCATATACCCCGACCGATGTTATGAATGAACAACCTACTCTCGTTCCAATCATGAGATTGAGTTTCTTTTCTCATATATCGCATAGTTAGAGTAAAACTGACAGTTACACCTAAATATTTGTAGCGAATATACGTAGTCAGATCAGAGATAAGTTATTTATATTTTCGAACCTTTAATAATGAATAATATTACCAATCAGCTTGAATCGATAATTGGTTTATATACAATGAGTTTATGTATTATAAATATCTCGAAAACGGTGAGAGATACGGTGAAACAGATGAAATTTGGGAGTCTCGTTTGAAGGGTTGAATTTTTAGCCGTGATGGTATTAATATATACATAGCGAGTCGATAATTTGCTTAACAATTTTTTAGACAATAAACTTTTGCAAATATCTCGGAAACGGTAAGACATACAATGAAATGGAGACAATTTTTAAATTACGAAAAGCATTGGACTTTTAGCCGTGATGATATTATCAAAGAGAACGATACAACTGAAAATCAGTATATTTTCACTGATTCAGATTTAGATTTTATATTAGGCTTAGAGAGATTAGAATTTTCATCGTTATTAAAAATTATTTTACGGAGACTGCCGAAATTTGGTGAGTAAACTAGTCACCCACGGGGGTTGCTAATATAATAATACTACGATTTGCTTAAACCTTCCATGTTCTTCCGTATAATATCCTCAATGCGTATATTCTTACCCGCCACCCACGTTTACCCTACTCTACTCTATAATTTAATATTAAAACACACGACGAGACAAACTGTTGCTGATGACTGTTTTATTGTCTCGGGCATACAGGAACTGGTCGAAGCAGTAATTAGGTGCGATCCTTCTTAACGCTTTGAATGGCTCGTTATAACGTTCCAACTAACAGGAATACGGATGAGGACACGCAAGGTAGCAATTTCGAGCGATCACTCCCAGTGATAGACACATTATTTGTGTAAGGAGAATAAGTCCGCCTCGAGAATCTCATGACGATTCAACTTGTTTTCGAGTTAAACAAGAAAGAAATAGGAGGCTAATATTTGAGACGGCTCTGTCTTATTGTAATATTTTTACTGCGACTACGCGTTCATAACACTCTATCTCCAGGGTTACGTGAAAAAATTGGTATTCTTATCTTTAGGAGTATCTACAATTAACTTGTCTTTTTCTCTTGAAGTAACTCGTTAACTTCGCGACCGATACATCGACAGATATATATGTACATACGTATTTGGGGAACATAGACATAAAGAACCCCATCGAGTCACGGAGCAGGTACAAGTTACGATTTTTGGTTATGTTGACAGTTCATTGACGGGTTGTAAATAAAAGTCGATAATTTCGGCGCTTCGAAATCTATGCAGTTCGGTTTCCAATTAATAGATGGCTGTAGTAACGGCAAGGGAGGCTAACCGCATATTAGTAGCGGCCTGTTTATTAGTAGCTTACGTTTAATCACTCGGTATAATAAAGCCCGATGAAAGTAACCGAGATCGAAATAAGAAATGACTATACTAAAGCAGGCTACAAATGTTCGAAATACTAGTTGGCAAGCCCGTGCCTGAAGAAATTTGTGAACATTATTATTGAATTGATTCTAATAATTAAAAATTACATAAATGAATAAACACGGAGTTAGAAATGGGAAGTATGTTAAAATCCTTCAATTAACACTGCACAAAAGCTTATGTTTTCCATTTGGTAGAGTATTAATTCTAACACGTATATTGTCTATGGAACGTATTACAGTTATACATGGTGTTCCACTCAAGTGGTTCGTACAAAATATATTTCCATATAGTAAGAATTTTACCAATATTTATTTCGTCAACAAATTGCAAAACTTAACTAAATGACGAATTAAGTAGTGATTACCTGGTCCTAAAGATGACCAATAATTTATTCCGCCGACCATTGTAATCTTGTTATTTGTTGACGAGATAAACATCGTCAAAATTAAGTGTACCTCATATGAATCTCCTGAGCGAATTACACATCACATAAGAAATTAGCACAGATCGGTAATCGCATTATACTTATAAATATTACTTGTTCAACAAGGCAACATTGATTGTATTCGAAATTTACGGTAGCAGATTTAATTTAAATATAATACGCGCCTTTAGGAATAACAATTTCTTCAGGCCCGGGCCCGCAAAATAACATTTTGAATATTGGTAACCTGATTTGGTATAGTCATTTATCATTTCGATCACAATTACTTTCGTCGGGCTTGAATAATCAAGTCAAGTTATAAACCGAGTGATTTGCAGGATGGGCGACAGGAGATGTGTGAAGGATTAATTAAAGTTCTCACTCGACTTATGCACCTCATATCGCCCACTCTGAAAAAATACTTGGTATAGGCCCTTAGCTCTACATTTTCATATCAATATTTTTTAAGTGATTTTTTTTTTTTGGGGGGGGGGGGGGGTGTGAAGGCGAAACACGGGGTGGAATTGTTGTTCAACTTTTTGTCGACACGATTATTAGTGGATTATTTTTTTAAGTGGCCCCGCATAGTCCTTGCGGTATTATTTTACATGTTTTGATGTATTTTGGAGGATTTCTATTACAATAATAATATGCAATAGGGTAAAGTCGGGAGAGATGGCGCACCTTTTTTTAAAGTGGTATAAAAACTATATTTGTAGGATAAGCAATACTTAATTGATAATGTGCATAGAGCGAACAATAAAATATAGGAATTTGTAAAGGAACGACCAAAAGTGTTATCGAGTTTTGTAAAAAATTTGTCAAAAGAAAATATACCAAAAACGTATGAGTGAGATGGCGCAGACGGAAAAATCGGTGGGGGTGAGTGGTTCTCCAAGAATAGGCTTCAAAATTAAAAGTGCAACTACTTTTAATGATAAATAACAAAACCAAAAATACAAAATCATCTTAAATAATTAAATTAGGAGAAAAATACCAAAGCACTGGTTATTCCAACCACATAAACTTCAAACCTCTTTAAGAAATAATAAATCTTAATAATAACACGTAATAATTATTTCGCTTTTCTGCCACTTTTCTGAATTCTTGTACATGAAGCACGGAATGAAATTTAAGGTTAGGAACAATGTTTAAAAGTTTACCAAGTGAAATGACCAAACCAAATGCATTCAAATCAGAATAAAAACTGACTGGATGCCTAATTATTATTACACAAAAAAATAATCAGGGCCAATACAATATACTTACTTAATTATAATTAATATTTATTATAGTTACAGTTTTATTTATTTACAGTTTTATTTATTTTACCTTTTGATGAGAAAAACAGCCGTTCGGTAACACACACTTACTGCACATGTGCACTAATCATCTGTGTCGCCAACTGAATCAATGTTACCACACAGACAAAGAAATTATTTGACTAAACTATCTCTCTCGCCGCGCCATCTCTCCCGACTTTACCCGATATGAACAATTTTAAGTAGGTACGTATATTATAATTTTTCGTATTATGCCAATCCTAATAATTGTAAAGTACTAGGGGGCTCCGCCCCCTACTCGCTCCGCTCGTCAACCCCCGGGGGGCTATCGACCCTGCGCCACTATCGCGGCGCCCCTCCAAGCTTTTGCAGCAGCATCACGTCGCTGCTGTCTTCTCCATTCAATACGTCGTCGTCGTCGACACGGTTTTGTCCACGCATTTATATGGTAAACTTCATATCGCAACAATTAGATAACTAGTATTAATTTTACAAAACGTGCGCGCGCGCGCGCGCGTTATTAGTGTAATATCTTTGCACCTCTGCAATTCGATACGGTAGGTCATTGCAATTATGCGTAATTGTCTACAGCAATGAAAGTAATTGGAATGAATTGGCCGAGTTCGTTTTGAAAGCTTCATACAAAGTATCCACGAACTCACAGACCGCAATAATTATAATGTGTGTACTTTTTGAAAGCATAATCAATGAACCCCATACTTCCAAAATAATTTCATATTACAGTTTCTATGGCCCGCGAACTCGTGGACATTCTGTACTTACATATGAATGCATATGATTCGATTTCATTTTTATCTCTTCATAGCTTGGTAATCAAATTCATAAATTCGATGTCATATCACAACATATAGCGGCTGTACGCTTGATAATATTGACTTAGTATAAATACAGATCACTGAATATCTGAAACAAATTAAAAATTTTGTAACATTAAAGTGAATGAAAAATAACTTTACGACAGAGCCATTTAATTAATACACTGTAAGTGTTGTAATGTATGTCGGATAGGATATGCGATTTTAAATAATGTCATATGTCCATTTTCGAACCGGACATAAAATATATTTTACTAATCATATGGGAGTAAATGAAAGTCATGTACTTCAAGCTAAAACATACAATATTTATATTGCGCATTATTATATTCGATAAATATATTAACCGGAATGAAAGAACATTGATTTTATGAAGTAAATTGTACATATGATATTTTGTATCGAAATGATCCCTATTGAAAAGGACTAATAGATTCTATAACAGAAAATAAAATGTATCGAAACTGTTCTGTATTTTGGTAACAAATTTTTTGGTAAAAACCTACAAAATATGCGGATCAAACCATTTTTGAAAAATCAAAAAAAATTTGAGTAACTTCCTATATTTTTGATAACAGGGGTGAAACATCCTTAATTATAAATCAATATGGTACAGATCAAACTGATATTTCACTCCTGGACTATGGGAACGGTACAAACTACAAACATGATATTGCACTTCCAACCCCTTAAACTGTCAATTAATAACGAGCAAAAATGTCAAACGGATATGGCCGTATGACATTTTGAATTCTAATATTCCTTTAAACGATTCTACACATATGTAGATGATCGCAGTCATTACCGCGCACATGTAGGGGAAAGTCGGGTAAGATGATGACGTTAAGCTTTGATGATTTTTCCTGACGTTAATATTTATTGAATCCATGCCAGAATCTCTCCATCATATTCTTTAAACTCTCTAGTTTGATGCTACATATTTGAAAAATTGAATTTCACAAGTCTAGTACTTAAAAAATGCAATTTAGAAATAAAAGTGATCTTCGTCATCTTACCCCCTGTGCGGGTAAGATGACGCGAACCGGGTAGGGTAAGATGACGAACTAAGACAATACATAATTTCAACAACAAATATACTCATTTTTTTCATTAAAACCCTATCACAACACAGAGTCTCATATCATCATTGAGTACATAATTACATTGCCAAAGAACTCAGCTACGCCAAGTTTTGGTGACTTAGAAAAACTTTTGACATAACATGACTCAGAATAACAGCACAAAACGTAAAGCCATATAAAAATAGCTGAAAAGTTATCAACTTCAACGTACTTAAGTAAAAGATCCAAGTGAAGAACGGTAAATTAAATTTTTATGAGCCCGGTATCTATTTACGTAAATTGACGATCGTCATCTTACCCTCCATCAAATTCGTCATCTTAAGGGGTTACATGTAGTTGGCGGACGAAAAAAAGGCGTGTTTTTGTGAATTTTTTTACAAAAATGATTGCAGGTTTCGAACTGTTTTTTTTTCATAGTAAAGGGCATATCTTTGACTATGTTTTACAATTTTTTTATTGGAAAAAATTCACAGATGTAGCAGATATAATGTATTTCCCGGACCGCTGTTTAAAAAAGGCTTTCCGCGGTGACCACTATAACTTCCACACCAATCATCTGACATCAAAAAACCAAATAAATTAAGTTTTTGTATCGTATTATCTAGTCCTTAATCGAAGGATTTGATAAAATATTAATTTTTGAAGAAATGGTCGGCGATCGAATGTAAAAGTCTAAATTTCGGTGAAAAAAATCACTTCATTTTCCATGATATAAAAAAAAGTACGCATAAAAAATCTTTCGATTAAGGACTGCCTTTTGATATAAAAAAAAAAGTATTCAAAATTTCAAGTAAATCGGTCAACTCGTTTTTGAGATATCGTAGTCACCGATTTTGAAAAAGCCATTTCGAGAAAAACGCGTTTAACTCCGTTATACTTGCGTCGCGCGGCTCGAAGAACGTAACTGTAAAAACGGCCGTAACTCGCTCAATTTTGAACGGATCGACTTGAAATTTTAAGAGAATATTTTTGAAAGGTTATACTTTAAGAATCCGTCGAAAACGAAAAATCGATTTTTTCAAAAATTCTGACTAGATGTAACCCCTTAACCGATATCGCCATTTTGAGTTCAGTAAAATATTTCTGAACTTCAACTAACTAGAAAACATTGAAATTGTCATCAATAGACGTGTTTTAAGCAGTACTTTAAGGATATCACAAGTAGAAATTGAAAATACTTACTCAGCAAGCGTAATTCCTTACGGAACACTTTCAAAAACTTATAACGACGAAACACCAAATCACGTTTTCCGTTTCAGCGGACGACATGTGCACTGGGATGGAAATTTTGGAGTTGTCGTGGGTGGCGCGGCACTAGCGCTTTCTAATGGTGTAGGAACCGACCCTTAATCTAGCGTCAATATTGTTAAATATCAAATTCGTCGTCTTACCCGCCTCGTCATCTTACCCGACTTTCCCCTACGAGTAATTCATGATTTTTCATTAAAAATTAATACACAAATATGTAAAGCAAACTATTATATAGCCGCAGACTTTTGCGAATAACGTAGGTGTACTCCACTACCTTAAAAATATTATAAATAAAAATAAAAGAATTTCAATTTTTACACAAAAATCAATTGTTTTATTATCGTGAATAAATTCAATAATAAGGACACGCTTAATATAAGAAAAAAATTTAAGTTTCTTATTCTCAATTATTTTCTGTAATAAGGTAAAACACCCTAAGGTTGACAGGGTGCTAAAGGTTGACACTCTCATAGCAAATACGTGCTAATTATTTACGTATATGGAGCTTCAAGCTAATGTTATATAACAGACGGTGCTAAATGTTATTTCCATTAGCTCGAAGCTCCATATACGTTAATAATAATTAGCATAGCACGTTGTATTTGCTATGAGAGAGTGTCAGCCTTTAGCACCCTATCAACCTTTGAGTGTTTTACCTTAGGTCTCTGTAAAGGAACGTGGGGTAAAATGGAATACAGAATGGAGTTCTCCAACAATCATTACATAGCATGAAAGTTGAAAATCGATCAGTGTTCCCCTACCAACTCTAGTGATAAAAGCCCTGAAGCTTTCATAAAATCCGTTCTTTTTTAAATTTCCAAAGATTGACATCTTCCCATTCGTACGTCAAATTTCTATCGTATACGCCTATTACAAGGACGAATAGATGGTTAGATAAGTGGACAAAGGATTTATAATTACTCTGCAAGAGTTTAAAATTTCCTGAGAAGAAAAGGTGGCGACTATAGATAGATAGGAGTAGATAGCAACCCTTTATACTATCGAAGCGTGGCTCCCCCCTGAAAGAATTTGAAAAGAGCGAACTTTTTAAGAGGCAGCTTTTTTATTCGTTCACCTAAAGAAATGGCTTCACGGCGTCTTATAATTATACAGCAGATATACCGCGGCGAGGACTACTCGCACGTCATCTAGTTGCGACTACAAAGCATACCTAGACATCTCGTCTCGACCAAAACGCACACCCAGCGCAGCTACGTATAATTATTTGCATGAATATTCCACAGAATAGCCTCGTCCAACTGCCGAGCTTCATTCATACTAAACGACGAGCAGACACTAAGATTGCAACTTGAAAGCGCAGGATATTTTATTCTCTCCGTGTATTCTTTCGGGGCTATTCATACCCGACGGTACGCGCGAAGTTGCAAAGGGAATCCTGCTTCGAAAGCGCTTGAGGTGACACCTTGGCAAAGCTCGAAAATTCCCAATTGAGCGAGACCGATTAAACCGGTCTTTATTACCATCCCCACTTCTTTTGTTTGTTTTAGAATTCCTACAACATGCATGAAAGAAAGAATATGGCCAAGCATAAATTATTATATTTAATAAACAAATGCCAAATGTAGTTTCGTAAAATTGATTTCACATATAATCCGTAATCATAATCAGCTCATCCTCTCTAATTATTGCGGAACATTCTTATATGTGGTTTCCTCATTATTATTTTCTATAGCGGATAGCACAAAGTAAAGAATTACGAAGCATTGAAATGAGACAAAGTCGTCTACGAGTGTTACATCGTTATTTCATGTATCTTCCCAATTTGGCGCCTGTCTCTATAATTCGTTCGCTGCCTTATTTCAATATGATAAGATCCCCAGATGTGGTTGCTTACAATGTTCAATATCCAGGGGTCAAATCAAATGTTGCACTACCAAAAAATGCAGTAAATGAGTTATCTCCAATATAATGGCCTTCCTTCTCGTTTCGGAGCCCATTCAAATATTAAATTTTGTTCTCTCGTACTAGTGATTGCTATAGTCAGTCGTCGTTTCAAAATTCCATTTACCCTCGAGCACTTGACGCGCGAAACAGGATATTACGATTGTCGGTTAAGAAAGTAAGAAATGATGTGTAGGACATATAGGTACTGATATTTTGGGTGTTCTCCGCGACTTTATACTAAATGATTGCAATTTTTACTGGAAAGTAGGGCTTAGATACTTCAAGTACCTACAAAATGCACTTATGTATAATTGAATATCGAATGGTACGCTCAAACTATGAAATATGAATACCCTATAGGGGGGTGAAAGTTGGTTAAAGCGAAATGCATGTATGGCTTATTAGTATTTTGATATTATAAAAGGACAACTGAAATACAATTTTATTCAAATTTCCTGTACACACATATACTCATTCAATGCATTTTTCAAATGATATCAAACCTTTCATTTGTGAAGGCTGTTATCTAAAACTGATTATCTGAAATGTGCAGTAAACACTTTAACTTTTACATTTGCATAGAACATGAAATTAACACTTCGAGAGCTGATCTCGATGTGTAGCAACTCATAATAGGCCCCTGTCTTTATGGATTTACCAGTACTTAAGGGAAATACAATATAAGAAGATAGCCCTCAGCGGGTTAACACCTGTGTCGGTGTACGCTTTGCCAAACAAAAAATGGAGTACATTGAGTTAATAATTTAATTAAGTATTTATTCAATAGGAGGGTGAAACTTCGAGATAAATCTCGGAGAGCACCACTTGTATAGCATTTTTAACAAATGGTCACATCTTTTATGCGCAGAGTGCGTCGTAATTAATGCATACGAAATACGTTGTACGATTCTTCATGAAAAACTAAGCCATCAATATACGATTTAAAATTGCTTCCATTTCACTTTACATGAAGATGTGAAATAATTATGCAAATATACTACCTATACATTATTCAATACGCACTTTAGAAGTTAAGTGATGACAACATTTAAAACTTGTCCAAAGCACACGTATGTGTATTTGCACGAAATATGTGTAAGATATTAGCATCCTGATTTCAAATTGAATTTTTTCTTCGCGCGTCTACAGTAAAATCTCTTTAAAATCGCCATTTCTCAAAGTTAACGATCTCTTACTTCCGTGCCCCCACTCCGGTTTCTCATAGTAAAAGGGAATCGTATAGGGAATATATTCCCTCATATCTGAATGCAATTACCGTAAATTAGCAGTCTTCCCATGGATGGATACTTTATATGTTTCACCGGTAGTCTGACCGACTCAGCTCCAACAATACATACGAATGCAAGATAATTAAAAACCCTAGAAAACTGTCTGACTGACAAAAAACGATTCCAGATTAAGGACGGCGCGTCTAGGACATTTCATTGTACGCCGCTCGGAGCCAACGACACATGCCGGATGATAAATTAATATTGCAATATGACGTAAAAAATGACAAAAACTCCGCTAGCGTATTTATGCACCCCCGGAGAATCTCGCCGAAACGTCCATCATTCCCAGTCCCTCCCTTCGCCCTGTCCTTCATAACTACACCACGGTTCGCATAGAGCTCTGGCTCGTCTGGCTTTTATCGTAAAATCGTCAGCCGTATCCCGCTTATGTATTATCCAGACAGCGCCTGTCAAGCTTAAGTCAATTCCCGGAGTACACGCGGGTACTAAGACAAACGACTCAGACGTATACGGGGTATATCATTAATGACATATTCGGAGCAGGTAGCGTTATTTTTTTCGTCAAAAACTGAACAACGAGAGTGTAGATCAGATTTGCTTGCTGTGAGCACATTTTGCATCGAGTGCAATATATTCGAGCAATCAGATTCCAGTACCAATGGAAGGCGTCTCCGATGGTTAGTCGATCCTTGATCGAAAGCATCGAAAGCAAATAACGATGAGACTATCAAACTGTTTTCCTGTCAGACGATTCGGTTGATATTTTTAATAGTAGGTTGCATAGAGTCCGAGCATATACGGAGAATATACAGGGTGACATTTTGAAAACTTGCCACCCCAATATCTCAGAAAGTTACAGAGATTTTCTAAAAAAAATACGGTTTCGACAGTGGAGAGGGGGAACCAAAATGACATAATCGGAGACGCACCCCCTCCAACCCCCTTAGGGGTAGCCCCCCAAACTTTGTAATCCTAAATAGCAACCTCCCATGTGTGATACAACGTTGGAAAGCTCTATAAAAATGCTTTACAATAACACCAAATTTTGGTACCTTTCGATGAGTAGTTTTCGCGCAAATCGAGAAAGAAACTGCTAGAAGTAAGTTTTGTCAATTTATTTATTAAAGGTCAATTACGTTACAATAAATTTTCGAAATCATTTTCATTGATTTTTCGAACTTTTTCAAATGTTCTTGAAATTTTGCGGCATTCTTGCATAATTCTCTATTTCAGTTGGTTAATGCTTGCTGGTGTAGTTTGAAAAACAACAGATTTCAGATGTTTCCATAAGAAGAAATCGTAGGGAGTAAGATCAGGTGATGGAAATCATTTCGAAAATTTATTGTAACGTAATTGAGCTTTAATAAATAAATTGACAAAACTTACTTCTAGCAGTTTCTTTCTCGATTTGCGCGAAAACTACTCATCGAAAGGTACCAAAATTTGGTGTTGTTGTAAAGCATTTTTAAAGAGCTTTCCAACGCTGTATCACACATGGGGGGTTGCTATTTAAGATTACAAAGTTGGGGAGGCTACCTCTAAGGGGGTCGGAGGGGGTACGTCTCCGATTATGTCATTGTGGTTCCCCCTCTCCACTGTCGAAACCGTATTTTCTTTTTTTAGAAAATCTCTGTAACTTTCTGAGATATTGGGGTGGTAAGTTTTCAAAATGTCACCCTGTATAAGTATATGTACACCTAGCGTCAATGATCCTGGTCGACCCGCTTTGGATGACGGTACTTTTACCAAGTCGACAAGTAGTTGAAAGATTCGAGTGAATTTGAGTGTTTTACCATAAAGGCTTTTGATTAGTGCTTCATGGCAAAATAAGAAGATTCGCTCGTACCGTTCAACTACGGTCGACTTAATAAAGTACCGTCACCCAAAGTGGGTTGATCAGAATCATTAACGCTAGGTGTTTACAGCGTGTTCCACAATGACCGTGACAACGGAAAATTGGAGATTCCTTTTTAAAAAATAGATATATAGAATGCACATAATGTCGAGGGGGCAATAGTTAAGGAACTAACTATGCTGTTAGTTTATTAACTTGCGTTTACATTCTTTTGAGATATTTCCAGGTTGTTATCATATTGAGAATGATGGTAAGGGAGCTTGAGCCACTAGATAATAGAATCACTAGATGGTTGAGCCGTTAAGAGTGGCTCTATTCTTATTCTTCTAAATATGTGACGGTTTTAAAGGCCCCATCCTACACGAATTATGCTTACAGTGTAAGATGACATCCTTATGCAAGCTTCCTGATTTGTCAAGCTTATGCTTACAGGAATTTGTATGAGATGCTTTTAAGATAATGAAGACAAATGGTAATCGAGTTCCACTACGCACTAGCGATTATACTACTACTACTAAATATCAATCAAACCATCTGGCGAGAAAGTACTTTGACGGTCAAGCGTCTGAACATCAATTGTTCTCGGCTCCTTCCATTGAGGATCGGCTGATCATCGGGAATGCCTTCCATTGGTATTGAAGCTTAATTGCTCAGGTATTTTGTGTTCGTATGCAAAAAACTGCTTGCAACGGGGAAATTTGATCTACACTTTCATGGTCTAATTTTTTAAGGAGAATCATGCTACTTGCTCCAAATGCGAAATTAATGTCCCGAGTCGAAAAATAAAGTCTGGTTTCGTCGCAAATCCTTTGAAGTTAGCGTTTGCCGACACACGAAAGTTCTGTTTCTAGCCTAACTCCATCCTGGTTCTAGCCTTCTCATCAAAGGAAAGGCAATTTTATTCGAACGCAGCAGGATAAAATAAAAACTTAGTCGTATTCTACAATTAAAAGACCTGATGTGGCATTAGAAATAACAATAGCTCTAGCTTTTGGTCGAATATTAATCGAAGATGAAGCATGAGATTCGAGCGCGACGAGATCGAAAAGGATGAAAGTAGGTCTTCAGATACGCAATAATATGTAGTGGCGGGGCTAATTGATCTAAGTGCCAAAAACATTTTTCCCAAGAAAATAAGAAAAACTGCCCATCAGTGAAACCAAACTGACATTTGACCACCTTTTGACGGCTTATACAACGAAAAGGAAAGAGCATTAGCACTTAAATCATATAGCTCTGCATTGGCCTTGGCGCATACATCATTTTGTAGAAAAAATCCGAAATGATGGAATTTTGGCACTTAGATCAATATTAGCCCCGCCACTCTACATACAGGGTGAGCCAAATGTATGGAAACGGTGGAATAACTTTCGAGGGAGACATTTTGAAGAAAAATGTTTGAAACAAAACATTTAGGATTTTTCCCTGGCCATCCAATGGTGACCTTGAATCTGACCATGAACTCGACCTTGAAGGTCATTCCAAGGTCAAGGTCGCTTTTTTAAATGGGAACCCCTATTTTTTATGGCGGATTTGGAAGGAGCGGAAAATTTTACGCCCGAATATAACCTTTGACCTTGACCTTGGATTCAAGGTAAAGGTCAACGATCAAATAGGAAAGTTTTAGGTTTTTTCCCTGGCCATCTAATGGTAACCATGAATCTGACCTTGACCTCGACCTTGAAGTTCATTCCAAGTTCAAGGTATCTTTTTTAAATAGAAACATACATTTTTTATGGTGTTAGCAACCGGCCACTTAAGGCAAGGTGACATGAGCACCCGGCCACTAAAGGCAAGGCCATCAAGCAAATTCAAGATCGCGGGTTTCGAGGAAAATTCAACTCAGAGGTTTTCGAGGTCACTGCTGATTATGCATGAAAGGTTAAATTTAAAACATTCAAAATGGCGGACAAAAATTTCGAAAACCGACAGAATTATCCGAAATTTTGTACAAGTGGGTTTTTTGGGTCTGGAATATGTTGGAATATCCACCGATTTATCTGAAATTTGGTACGGGGGTTTTTTTTGGGTTGCTGATTACGATTCTGAAGATAGATTTTGAAAATACTTCAATACAAGATAACGGATCCAAGATAGTGGCCAAATTTTGGAATATCCACCGATTTATCCAAAATTTTGTGCTCATGTCACCTTGCCTTAAGTGGCCGGTTGCTAACACCATAAAAAATGTAGGTTGCCATTTAAAGAAGATACCTTGAACTTGGAATTAACTTCAAGGTCAGATTCATGGTTACCATTAAATGGCCAGGGAAAAAACCTAAAACTTTCCTATTTGATCGTTGACCTTTACCTTGAATCCAAGGTCAAGGTCAAAGGTCATATTCGGACGTAAAATTTTCCGCTCCTTCCAAATCCGCCATAAAAAATAGGGGTTCCCATTTAAAAAAGCGACCTTGACCTTGGAATGACCTTCAAGGTCGAGTTCATAGTCAGATTCAAGGTCACCATTGGATGGCCAGGGAAAAATCCTAAATGTTTTGTTTGAAACATTTTTCTTCAAAATGTCTCCCTCGAAAGTTATTCCACCGTTTCCATACATTTTGCTCACCCTGTATAATGAACTGATTGTAGTCTGATTCGTATGGGAACTTAGAAATTATACCAACCACACAGCTACCCATACACAATCCACACATACTATAAGCAAATGGATATTACAATCAGGAGTCACCCTGGGGATATCAGTATTCAAACAGTTGGGCCAAAGATTATGGATCATCGTATCCTCATCCACCAAGTAATAATAGGAACTATTCCCAAAACTGGGATGAGCAAGATATGAATGATAGCCAGTATTCCCGTTACTCCAGCGAGTTACATAAGTAATGTAATTTTAATGGTTTATTCAAAATTTACGTAAACTTTTTATACTAACTTTTTATCACGTGCCGTTGTATCTTACTTAACGTTCTAAATATATGAAAAAAATGTTAAACATTTGTAATTCTACTATGAAGGGTCCTCGAGCATACCGTAAGGGGAAATGTAAATACGGGGGAAATTTGGTGCCATACTTTCTCCTAAATAAAAGTCAAAATAAAAAAATGGAATTACTAGAAGAAATATTTATTCCATGGGTAGCGAGTGGCACGAGCTGAACGATTATTCTGGTAAGTCTATTTTTTAATTTTGGCCTTTATTGAGAAGAAAATATATCGCCGAATTTTCCTCGCTATTTACCGCCTCCCTTCCATCCGCACGCTCAAGAACCCTTCGAAACAAAACCTCATTCAGCCTATTTTGCTCGCTTCGAATCCGGCGAAAATTAGGACAGAATCAGGTCTTCAAGACCTGCTTTCATGTAAAATTGAGACTTGATTTACCTTACGTTTTTGCGTATTCCGACCAAATCCAGGTCTCAATTTAAAACTGGATTTATTCTGACTTTTAGTTTATATCCAGACTTTATTTTTTGACTCGGGGATATACCCCGTACATAACATTTACTGTGGAATAGTTATTTTCGTTATTAGGGCGTGAAGCGCTGTTTCTAACGAGTGTGAAGTTTGCCGCACGAGCGAAGCGAGTACGGCAATCACACTCGTTAGAACGGCGCGAAACAACCGAATAACGAATTCTATTTTTTGTCACTAAGTGTCAAATACGAGGTTGACGATTTCACGCACTGCGCAGCTTATTTCACGCACTGCGAAACTTTTCACGAATTGGTGTGTGAAAGATGATTTCACATGCGTCGAGGACGTCCATGAAACCGAGTATTTGACACTGAGTGACAAAAATAAAATTTCCTTCGCTAGAATCATTACACTGTTCTGTCGAGAATCTTTTCTTCTGTCCGAATTCGACGAACAGACATCGGCGCGCAATTGTTACGAATCAAGCAGGAGCGTCAAGCAGAGAGGCATTGCGGGTGACTTCTATACTGTAATACATTGACTCTGTCCTTTACGCCGCTGCGCGACATGGAAGAGCCGACGATTGCACTTTCTTCGATTGCGTGCGAATTCCACGTCGGGAGTTATTTTACATTCTTTTGTCCTGCGTATGAATCCGTCGCAGAGAAGTCATTTCGTTCTTAGCGAAAATGAAAACGTCAACGACGAATAACTATTACTACTGGTGACGTAACGGAAATAAAAGAAAGAGCGCGCCATAACTGATCGAATGGCGGAGAGCTCTTGGCACGATATTTCGGCGCAAAACTGTTTCGAGAAAGGGGGAAAGGATCTACTGATACATTCTTCGACAGCCATTGCACTTTTTTGAGTTATACGACTTCTACGTCGAGAGTTTCTCCGCGTTTACATATTGTTTTTATTTTAAATCCGCCGCGGCAAGAGCGTTTCGTTTAACTGTGCAAAAATCAGAATGTCAACGGTGAGTATAACTGTTACTAGTAATGAGGTGACGAGAAGGAGGAAATCCAATGAATAAAAACATATAAAATGGGATAAATGTTCATTTTATAAGCATGTATTTTTAATATTTTATGTTTAATATCTACGTTAAATGCACGATTATAAAAGGCGGACATTTTACCCCAATTTTATACATCGTTACTGATTAGTAAGATACAATCTCCCATTAAAAGAAAATAATTGAAGAGTATAATTTCAAATTAGTCTATAAGTGCCAATTTAATGAAATTTTGGATTTTGTCGTGAAAAGTGTCTATGTGCTAAGGCCAATGTTCCATTAAATGGGAAAAATGCCGTTTGAAGTTAAGATGTTTCATATGAATAAAGCTTATTTTTGCATTAGTCTTTTATTTTTTAATTCAAACAATTTATAGCACTAAACGCTATTAACGATTTTTGGCATACAGACTAATTAGAAGTTACACTCTTCAATTGCAGATCTGGTTTGATAATGATTGTCATAGTCACATAATAGAACCCCGGGGTTGGGGGGGTACTCACTAGATGAGCCAAAACTACTGCACACGAGCATGATGAAAGTGGTTATTATAAACTTTGCTCCGATTATCGCGTGTCCAAGCCCAGAGCCATCGGTTTTCAATTATTTCCTAGTTTAATCAACACGGGACAGTCTAGCTTGAATGCGAACATGCAGTACCTACTGTAAGTCCGCGCTCAAAGGGGACGATTTTCATCCGTTTTCCAATCGATTAACACAGATTACATCCGCTTTGAACGTGGATGTATGGTTCTAATCGTATTATGTCACTACGGGTATTGCTTTTTTTCATGCATGCATTATTTCTACAGTGATGACATATTCAACTCCGTCGATCATAACGTTTCCTTATTTCAATTTTATACCCATTGTTACAAATGGTGACTAACATTGTCAGTGCTCGAATGCAGTCAGAAGTTCAAAAATAGTAGGTTTTAATGATTCCTTATTTCAAAAAATGACCGATCTTTCCTTATTTAAGCATTAATGAAGGGATAAGAAAAAGCGGTCTAATGACTTTTGTAATAAATTCGGTAATGTTTTGAGGAAATAATATTGAAAAAAGATAATTGAGATTTGTAATCGAAATAATTATTTATTTTCATAAGAACATATCGAAATTGTAAGGTATAGAAGACAACAAATTAAATCACTGTTTAACTACTAAGTACTATATAAACCTTTTATAATACTACGAGAAACACGTGCCACGATATCGCCTGTTTGTTACGCATCATACGTGTTATAGAATTTTTGCAGCATTTTAGCAACAGGAAGATACCGTCAAATTATTTGACGAAACCTTAAAAATAATTACCTTTAATGACTTCTAAAAATAAAAATGACTTTCTATTGACTTTATTGAAAAAAATAACCAATCATGAAAAAAATGACCAAATGGGAGCTCTGCTTTAGGTAGAATTTAGTTCAGGGCTCTCTCTCTCGATTCGAAGAAATTAGGGAAAGGCTGGGCAAAGTGGATATGTAAAGAGAAAAGAGCTACTGCGACTATTATATTCATTGTTTGATGTAATTCCAAGCTTATAATGTTAGATTACACATTGTAGACTTGCGAGAGAAATATTAGAAATTTGAAAGATGTTTTAAATTAATAGTTATTTCATGTTTTGTGAAACCTTGCACACAAACATTCTTAAAATGCTTAAATTGCTTGAATACGCGGGATTTTCAATAATTTATTAATTACGAAAGTCATCATCCAGGGGTTTTATAATTAGAGGAACTGGTCCAAATATGGGCTCTGTACTTAAATTGAGCCCCTGGTTTATTTACCTAACAAATAACACTATTTATCTGAAGGTGAGTAAATTTAAGCTAACATGGCCGCCACACAAACATCGCCCGTTTTTGTCTTCATCCACATGGTGTTTGTCCAAAAAAGGTACGAATTTGTGTGTTTTCTGTTTACTGAAAATTTTGCAATGTAAGTTTCATTAGCTTGATTTTCATATATTCTGATATTAGTTCATAACTTCTTTTGCTTAATCTAATAGAAGGAATGATTAAAAATGAATTCTTTCACATATTCTCATCATACAAAAAAATAGTATCTATGTTAATAACCTAATTTTTAAATTCGTTGTATATATAAACCGTTGAAAGCCAGAATGGTTTAAGTCACATTTCATGTAAGCTGAGATTATTTGACTGCAAAGTTAAGTACAATTTGAAAAATCTGTCTAGATGATGCAAAACAGATATTTACGTTTTAAAATATCTGTTTGTATCATCTAGACAGATTTTTCAAATTGTACTTAACTTTGCAGTCAAATAATCTCAGCTTACATGAAGTGTTACAGACTATTCTGGCTTTCAATGGCTCATATGTGGAATATGGGCCCCCTGTGTTAATTGAATATGGACAATATTCCGGGACAGAGAAGAACGCCTATCTATACGATTTTTGTCACTACTTTGGAGTATTTATACTATTTTTCACTTTAGAATGTGTTTACGTATACGTTCTTGTTCTAGAAAGAGTTTAGCTTTAGTTTTTTAATACGTTGCATGCCGCGTGGGGCGTATACGCCCCACGCTGAACTTTCCATTCAGGCCACTTGGAATTCTCATTGAAAAACGAAGAATTTTTAAAAAAATTTATTGTAGAGCCAAATATAAGCACCTTACACCATGTATATCGCGTTAATAAGTATCAAATTTGTTATTGTTCTTAACCCTTTCGCTTCAACAATCCAGTCCGCCGAACTGCCGTCACTGAACAGAAGCACGCGCCAGAAATGTGCACAGTGCGCGTGGTTTTTGTATATATGTTTTTTAAGTCTTAAATATCAACTGTGGTTAAAACAATCGTTTCTCTAATGTAACACGTATAGCTCACATTTTTAATATGAAAAGTCTTATACAAAATTATATTAGTTACCTATTCTAAAAACATTAGACCAATTACAGTGGACATATTTTTTAGGTATTTACATATTTACAAGACTTTACGATTAAACGCTTAATCTAATATGTTAATAAAATCAACAAAAAATATTTTGCCGAAAACGAAGAATTTATTATTGACTACAGATGGTACTTGTAGGTACACCTACTTACACATTGTAGGGGTATGGACGCCGGATAGGTATATAATAATAACAATAAAAAATTAATTTATTGCTTTTTATTGTCTAATGCATATTAAAATGTATAATCTTTTCTTGCTAATTATGGCTTTGTACTATTGAAAAATTGTAAGGCATACTTACGTCAAAAACGAGTTTATTTAATCGTAAAATCGTGGGTCGTATACGCCCCACGCGGCCTGAACGGAAAGTCTTCAAAAATCGGTCCGGCACGGAACGTGTTAAAGAGAGAGAGAGAGAGAGGGCCCATATTTGGTACCTTCTGACCCAACTGAAGAAAGTTGCATCACTTTAAACATTTTGTTGTCACGTATACCTATATATTTCATATTTTTAGATAAACACGTTTGGAGTTTTATTGCCAAGTCCTTATACTATATGTAAACGTTTTTAAATATTATGTAAAAGTAATAGTAGCCAATTTATTACGAAAAAATAAAATGGGGTCCCATATACGGACCAGTTCCTCTACTGATTCCGAATTTGAGGTTGGAATTGGCAAAAGCGCATGATTCTTACGAGATTCATTTTCTATGGATTTTTGAGATCGTTGATTTCAAATTCAAGGTCGAAAATTATAAATAAAAAATTACAGAACCAATATGACTTAGCATTTCAAAAAGAACCTGAATAACAAACTTAGTAAAAAACAGACCACTTTTACGAATTTTAATCCCGCATATTAGCCGCTAACTTCCAATTTCCTTGACTTGTCTTTCTTTTATACTTATACACCATTTGAAAATCACATCGCGTTAGTCGCTTTGCCCTATTAACTTTGTAATACATAATAACAAATTTATTGCGACAAAATCTCAACAGACCGACGTGTTGCGATTTTCTCCTTGTATATCGACAATATCTCCAACCTTATCCGCTATTCATTCATTTTTTAACTAACTACGAGATGGTACTCTCGATGCAACAGGCAGCTGTGCAGTAGAGCTCATGTCAGTTAATAATACAATTATTCGCTTTGCTCGGCCTTCCCCTGCAATTTAAATTCACCTGAAATTTTTTTATTTTGTATTAAATTGTAATTGCAAGGTATTTTAAAGAGTCGTACGCCATCTCTGTGTATTTATATAGCTATGAATAATTTTTGAAAACATTATGTTACTATCCAATCGAATAATAATTTAAGCTAAAATTGAATATTAGATTAAAGATCTTACCCGTTCCTCTTTTCTCTGAAATATCCTTTTCCAAAGATAAAAAAGTACCATATAGGATTATCTAGGAAGAGCTTATTTGTACCTATCTTATTCGTATCACTTATATTTAAGAGAAAGAGAAAGATCTGCCTATAAATATCAATATAAAATCCACTAAAGTATGTTCTTACGAAGGACCGATTGTTCCCTCTTTCAGGTAAGATATATCCCCTGTGCAAGCCCCTGGAGAACGAATATGATCGGGGCCAACGTAGGATTCACCTGAGAGATAAATTTCACCTCGAAGATGGAACAACGGCGGTCCTAACGGATACTGCTACTTTTATCTATCATGGGATTTTCTTTAGAGCCGACGTGGAGCAAGCTGCATGAGTGTTCGCCCGTCACGAGCAATAAAGCTTTATTGTAAGGGATCAGGATAGTTTCCATTAGGATATACAACCGCGCTTTTCGTGCAAGTCGAAATAAGATATTTTATTGTCTCGCACGAATTAAAATGCGAATTCAAACTGCGTTCGCTGGGAATTCGCGCGGCGCATTCTTGACCTGCTTTCGATTTTTAAATTTCAACCCGGGTGGCCCGGTGGATAATGCCGCTCGTGGTAAGGTCAAATACCTTGTTGCCCGCACTCATTAGAGGCGGCTAGAGTTAGTTAGTTACCAATAATGTGAAAAAGCCGATAAAACGGAAATTTCGTTCTAACTTTCGACGATATATTCACGCAAAATCGACGAAAACGATCAATACCGTTTATTTCTACTGCTAAAATTAATTCATCTATAAGATTGCAATTTATCGGATATAATAAAATTTAAAAATTTTCTATTTAACAGATTACTGCATTACGGATAACAGTGATAACAATTACAGGATAAATTACAGTCGGCTTTCGTGCATGGAAAAAAATAATTCTGTTAAAATTAGCAAACTGAGTTGCTAGTATTGTATTTGCCATTCCAACAAAATACTCAGCTATCGTGTTGAGAATGTTTTGCATCCGTAGCAATTCTAATAAATTCAGTTTAGCAATTTTGCTGATAATGATCTTGCTGAATTAGCAACATATTTCGCTAAAGTAGAGACTGTTTTTGGACTTACAGCGAAACATATTTTAGTGTTGACATAGATGTTTTTGTTACAAGAACAGGGATTTCTACATTTGGGCGTCATGTAAAATAGTAACAATAAGAAAGTAATAATTAATACGTTCTTATACACACTAAAAGTTACTTGATATGGAATAAAATCTCTAAAAATTTCAAAAACACTAGAAGCTCCATGGTAGAGGCTTCGATCTCCTACATACTCGTAGTGTATCCAGGTTCAAATCTTCAAGAACCCAACTATGATGTGAAGAATCATGTGTACTCATTAAATTATTTTTTTAATTTTTCAGGAACATACCATTAGCAAACGTTATTCGTTACCCTAAAATATTGATTTAATCAGTTTAAAAAAATTAATTTGACCTTTGTTGCTGCCAAGTATCAACCAATTTGTAACACTAGTTACTTATTTAGCTGTCTCTACATTACAATGAAAATGTTACTGTGGAAGCAAGTTTCTTATTATGCTAGCAGAATTTTATTCCATGTGTGTTTACTTTCATGTATTTTAATGCTTCACATATTTTACCACGTTCAGCTTCTCTTATTACTTTAGTTTTAAATATTATACTTATACTACGCAATCTTCCAATTCCAGCATTATAGGACAAAGAATGGCACGACGTGTGTACGCTCAGAAAAATGATTTATTTGTGCGAACTGAGAAATTTATTTGCCGCAGAGGGAGATTTATTAATTTATGGAAAGAAATACATTATAAGAAATCAAATATTTTATTGCGTTTGTATATAATTACAAATTTTTTTAATTTGATTATTTGAAACATATTTTCATTCAATGTAAATAGAAGTAAGAACCATTATGATGCCGACGCTAGCAGCCATACTTATTGGCTAACAGCTTCAGTATCACACACATGTTATCATTTTAGACTAATGATTATAATAGATTACCGATATACGAATAGATTATTACTTGACTCGGTACAGAGATCTGGGCCCAGATTCTTTTGTGCTGGTACGAAAAGCTTTTACGTGCAAATCTCTGGTTACCATGAATTACATGGCAAGCTGAACAGAAAGGTATCGCAGCGTTGTGTGCGTAGAATGGTAGTGAGAATCAGAGCTACTCGTGCACGCAAAAAGCTTTCACCTGCAAATCTCTAATTTCAGCGAATCACATGTCGGACTGAATGGAAAGGGTGCATCGCGATTGGCGAAAATTAGAGATCTTCATACTAGTGGAAACAAATATTCAGGGACGAATTTTTAATTTACACGAATCGCATTGCGAACTAAATAAGGAAGTTGCATTGCAATTGATAGAAATCAGGGATTCGTATCTGCACTCGGAGGAAAGTATAGTTGATATCGAATTTCACTTGCGTGTTTTAGTATTGCCTATTGAAAATATAATTCTCTGATTTCTGCATAGCAATTGGCAATATTACCATAATTGCTCATTTGATTGCTGCAGAAATCAACCGCATCGTTTTGCTGTTGCAGCAAATCGAAAGACTGCTGTGGTATAGCACCCGCTAAGAATTTCTTTCAATATATTATACAATACTTAAAGCCCGATTATAATGCCGGGTTTTCACGCTTATATACTCGTAATTGGCGCAAATTGGATTATGCATACCAATTTGCGCAAGGAAATTATTGCATTTAAACGTAATCTTGAAACTTGCACAAGCCAAAAAGTTTGGCTTGAGTAAAATCTGATCAGTTAAATTTGCGTGAAGTTGATGCATTTACATGAACGTGAAAATGACATTCCAACAGCGCATGAACGTTTAGAAATATACGCGCGCGCGTAGAAAGTTTAAGATCTTTATAGAAACCATAACGTAGAAGTTGATCATACATAGGGTGTACTCACACGTTTAATAAGGGACCATTCATAAACCATGTGACGCACTTTAAGGGAGGGAGGGGTTGAATCCAGCGTCACCGATTGTGTTAGGGTAAAACGGGGTGATTTGGCGAATGAAGTTGGCCCCTCGTTTTCATTACTTTCCATAGAAACGAGGGGCCAGCTTCATTCGCTAAATCACCCCGTTTTACCCTACATGAGGGAGGAAGGGAGTCAGTGACTGCGTCACGTGTCTTTTTGGGTCATTTTTTGAAGACGAATTCAGTACACTGTCCCCGCCCCCCTTACTCCTCTGTTCACGTGATACCAAGGTACTTTTGACTTAAGATTTTGAGTCATTCATATTACCAAAGAGTTGTAAGACAAGTAAAGAATGTTAAAAATTGAAGTAGTTTATTATAGCTTTTTAATTTTTCTGCAAACAGGAGCGAAAAATTCTTAAATTTAACAGCTTTTGCTTTATATTTAAGTACCAGATTCAGTTTAACTGTGATTTAATTACGAGAATGGGGAAAATAACCTAAAAGGATTCTGATTTTATTTTATATTTTTAAAATTTAAACGCAAACCGTGATGCCCTAAATAAACGTATGTTTAATTAATGCATACTATTTCAAGTGACTTACACTAAGTATGAGCGTCACGTGAAAATACGGGCGGGGGGGGGGGGGGGTATCATCACCAAGCGTTACATGGGGGAAGGGGTAAGTCAAAAATGGCCAAAAACTGCGTCACGTGGTTCATGAAAGGCCACTAACAGGGCTCCTATCCAGTCAAATGTTCAAAAATAGTGGGTTTTAATGACCCTTATTCGAAAGAAATGACCAATCTTTCTTCCTTTGAGCATTACGAAGAAACAAAAAAAAACGATCTAATAGTGTTTGTAATAAATTCGGTAAAGTTTTGAGGAATTAATATTCAAAGAAAGTGATTGAGATTTGTAATCGAAATAATTAATTTTCATAAAATTATATCGAAATTGTGAGGTATGTAAGATAACAAATCAAATCACTCTTTAACGAAAAAATACTTTAACAAACCCTTTCTTATGCTATATAAGAAACACGTGTAACGATACTACAATAATTGCTTGTTACGCGCCATCATAACGATTTAAAGAATCTGGGCACTAATAGCATAATAATCTCAAAACTGGGAATTCATACGAAACGTTGCAACGTTTTAGCGGTGGGAAGGTATCTTGAAATTATTCGACGAATCAAAGGATGAAATCTTGAAAATAATGACTTTTAATGACTTTTAAAAATAAAAGTGACTTTTTACTAACTCGATGGAAAAAAACGATCAATCATTTAGAAAATGACCTATTGGGTACCCTGTAATAATAGCACCAACGTTTGTAATTAATGGTGTAACTAAAATTAACAAATGCTTATAAGTTGCTTCATCTATGCGCAATTAGTTACAGAAATTATCTGCTTCACTTCATAATTATTCTCTAATTAAATTAATATATGAGAATAAGAGTCTCTTTTACCAGCTTGTACGGTTTTTTTCTTTTATTTTTTGTTTAGCTTCTTAATAACACAAACATTAGTAATTAACTGTAGTAAAGAGTCATCGTCGTCAATTTTTGTTTGTCAAGAAACTGTACAAATCTGAATAGGATACAACGACTCCATTATTTTGCGCAAATTGACATGCACAAGTTGGTTTGAGTAAATTGTATGAGCGTGAAAATTCAGTATAACACGATTATTTGGCATAACTATCCGTAAGCCATAATTTAAACTTATGCACAATCAGATAACTTCACAATAGAAAATATGAAAAATAAGATGTATCTCCACCAACAGTAACTTTAACTGATGTGCCTTATACAAAAAATCGATACGAGGGATACCTCTAAGGGCCGATTCCACCAACTCTGATTAAATGCTCGATTACCTAATCACGATTATATTTAATCGGCGTTCTAATCATGATTAACTGCACAATTCGTTCCACCATGAATTTTTAACCCCCGATTATCTAATCATATACCCTCTTCGCAATAAGTTTTGGTTTTGTTGTAACGGTGATCCTGATTGGTTCATCAACGGAACTTGTAATGGAGTAGGAGGAAAACCTGACGTGATCAACTGACGCGCCGCAAGCCGAGCTCAGTGAGCTGCCGAAATCTCCAACAGAATTTAAAAAGGAACCAGTTGCATAATACCGGAGAGCAAGCAGGAGTTGTACTCTGGGTGCAATAGCGTGGTTTTTGAAATGTGCACTCCCTTTATTTAGTAAATACAGAAAATTCTACGCGATTTTTAACGTAATATGATAATGTTGCGATATTTTAAAATAGATTATATATTATTTTTAAGAAGTAATTTATCTTTCTGTAGCGTGTTGCAAATTATGTACAATTTCCAGAAGCAAAGCTTCAACACTGTCTTTCGATAACCGAAAACGCGTAATGAAATCCAAATCATTCAAAGTTTGGAAATAATTAATTCGTTCCTTAATTAAATGTGGCCTTCTATCAATTTCGATACTATTTTGATCATCAGATGATGATAAAATATCGTCGTAAAATAAATTCATGTCCGATATAGTATTGCACAGCAGTGAAACTTCGACTTTGAGGTTATGTTGATCCACGTTAATCACTGGTTAGGTTCCTAATCGGCCAAAAATGGCTGATTAAGTTCAACGGTGATTATCTCACTTTAATCATGGTTTAAAAATTGGTGGAACGCAAGAGCATGATTAAATTAAGCTAATCGGGAATTAACAATTTAATCAGAGTTGGTGGTTTCGGCCCTAAGAATAACTCCACACTAGCACAATCACTAACCATGAAAACGAACCCCGCGTTAATCGAGGAGAAATTTCTTCGGCTGAAGATATCGCGAGCTGTTTTTTAATTCAGAATTGAAGCCAACTGCTGTCCGTATGCGAAGCGCTCAGTCCCAGTATATGTCCAATAAAAGCCGAACCGGCGAAAAGTAATCCAACGGAACAGTCAACTTTGCCGTGCAGGCGAACACTTTTAACAACTTCCATTACGGAACTTTTCAAAAGTCCGTCATTTCTCCAACTTTCCACTAACATCGAAACCGGATAATAAAAGAGAAAAAAATGATAACAGCGGAGAGAAACACGGAGACGAAGAAAATATTCGCCGCGCGATCATATTCGTTCGACGGCGATTAAAGTGCCCCGCATCAACGGCCCTGACACTGGCGAGCCGTGTAAACGGGGCGCACGAATGTCCGCGGTTGATTGCTCGGCCAACAGGCGGTGTTTTAACGCCCTTTCTCTCTCTCCCTCTCTCTCTCTCTCTCTCTCTCTCTCTCTCTCTCTCTCTCTCTCTCTCTCTCTCTCTCTCTCTCTCTTGTTACCCTCCGAACATCCGCGGAGCTTCAATAATCGAGTTTAAAATATCGCGAAGAGAGAGAGAGAGTGTCGGAAAGTTGCCACTGCCGCCGGCGATGGTGACGGGGCGAATTCGTATAGCGATACGGAAGTGGAACAGCGTGGATAAATTGAACCACGGTTCTCTTGGCAAAGTGGAGGAGGCCTGGAGTTATAAGGTTTGTTCCAACCGACGATTCCTGTACGGTTCTGGAACTGTCACGGAACTGGTGGGATCGGTTTAATGCGCAGGCGCGATGTTTGCACTGCTGGTAACTGGCAAGAGCAGTTGGAACGGTTTTGGGATCGTTCGTGAATCGGTCAGTCGTGTCTAACCCACGACGCGGTGAGCACGGTGTTCTCTTGCTTATATCACGCTATTTCAGTTGACATTTTCTGTCATTTGCAAGTTGCGTGAAGTCTCAACATCTTTTACGATAATTTCGAAAGCACTTAGAAAGTGGGGCCTCCCATAGACATTCTTTAATTAATTTTTTTACTCATTTGAAATGTCAGAATGGACTTTATTCATGCTATCTTAAAATAGATGTTTTCTAAGCGAGTTCGGTTCTCAGCGAGAATCGAATACTAATGCAATATACTACCATAAACATACTAAAGCATCAGACATTTTTAGATACTTAAAAGGCCCATATTTATAGGACTACATATTTCATAATTCGATCTGTCATATTAATAACAAATGTACAATTTTATAAAATCATGTATTGGAATTACATTTTAGCAGGGCAAAAAAAAATCCATTATAAGCTAGCATGAATAAAGATAATTCGGACATTTCAAATCACTAAAAAATTCATTAACAAATGTATATGGGAGGCCCCACTTTCTAAGTGCTCTCCGTAAATTACCGTAAAAGATGTTGAAATGTAGGGTAAAAAATCATGAAAATTAGAAATGTCGGTTTTGAGATACAACACTTTTTATTTCCATTTTCAATAAAAAAAAAACGCAATATAAAGAAATACATTTTTTTTCGAAATCACCAAAAAATACAAATATTTCATATGGATCATTTCTTCCATATTTTGTTAATTGAAGCCGTAAATCGTGATGAAAAAACAATAATAACAGCTCAACGATTTATGGAATCGTTCTGAAAATTTAGGCCAGTTTTTATATTGATTAAAGATACTTGGAAAAAAATGAGCAACTAAATCGGAGACCCAAAAGTTTCTACTACTAAAAGTTGACATGGAATGCCCCATAAGTTTAAGTATTTTAAGAGTATTTTACCAACTACTATAAAAATAAATATAATCTGTACGCTTCCATTCGTCATGAAATTAAAGAAACACATCAATTTGCACACGCAAGTCTGTTGGTATGCCACGTTAATCTCCCTCGTCCTCGACTTCCAAGTTCTCCTGCAGTGCTGGTTGTCAAGCCCACATGCTCTTCCTATTAACAAAGACAATAGATGTCACGATCATTCAATCGGTATAGGTTGGTATTGCTGCAATCTCATTTCATAAATGTCTTACCTCAATCGAGAAATATCCTTTTTTTCCATGTATGGCTCAGTCTGGATCTCCTTCTGGCCTGTCCATTTCGATATGTCTTCCTTCCATCAATTGCCAATTTGAATTTTTTTCTTCTGATCACCAACCGCCTGCATCTGAAACAAATTACGCAGTTTTAACAAAGATGAAATAGGTTTTACAATTTTTCAGTAGGTATAAATTGGTATTGCTGTTATTTCACTTCATTAATTCCCCCTACGCGTTGTCTACTTAGTCCATTTCATTTCCTTCCCGACGCCAATGGGAGGCCGAATGCATCTTCAAAGTTGGAGCTCTTCTTCTTCGTTACCTTCCTACGAACCATTGCGTCTCGCATCCTTTGCTCCATCCTTCCCGTGGAGCCTCTCGCGTTTACTCCGGTTCTCGTTCTCCACCTACGGGCTTTTGTTAGCTTTCGCGTCATGTTACTTACTTGGTCGGTTACATGCTTATCCCTTATTTCTTCCACCTCATCCTCGCTATTATTCTAGCTCCCATTCCAGTCCGTCAACTTTAATTCCTTCGATTCCTCAGGGTATTCTTCCTTTATCTCAGGTACGCATAGCGTGGCGTCTCCCAGAGCAATCTATCGTCCTGTTCTTGCGTTAGTTAACTGATTAAATTAGCACGACTTACCTTTAAATTGATATCCTATTCTCTGATTGGTTATTTCTTCCACCTGATTCCTTTATCGGTGTCTTCCTCCTTGCCGGCACGTCAAGCCAACACTCTCTTCCCTTTATCTGGTTGTTTATTCCTTATTCCTTCCAGGATACATTCTCTGTGGCTTCTGTTTCCCCTTCCCAGGGTGCTTCTCTCTTTTTAAGTCTTCTCCCTCCTTTGTCGACACGACCGGTAATGCTCCCGGTGCGTCTCACTCGTCTGGCCAATTTCTATCTCGCTTGCCATGCCTGCTCTGCTTGGGAGTCTTATAATTACCTTAATAGCTGCCGACTACAGCCACCGATTACCTCTACTTTTCTTTTCATAAGATTCCAGTTCCTCATCGAGTATCCCATGCATTGCTCGCGCATGACTGACACGTGGGTGGACTTGTTGTTAGTATGTCTGGCGAGGGACTGGTCGTTCCGGCTTCCACCTCCTCCTCGCTATTGTTCTGGAACCCTTTTTAGTCGTTTACGTCGATACTTCATTTCTTCGATTCCTTGGAGAATTTTTCCTATTCAGCAGATACGCTCGGCACGACGTTTCCTGAGGAAATCTCACGTCTTCTTGTTGCGATCCTTACCTAGTTGGATTAGTACGATCTACCTTTATACTGATATCTTGTTCCATATTTGGTTTTCCCTTTTGGTTGCTCGTAAGCGTTCCCCTCCTTGCCGGTGCGTTCAGCAAAGCTTCCGCGCCGACACTTTCGTCCCTCAGTTGATTGCTTCTTTCTTATTCCTTCCAGAATACATTCCTTTAGCTTCTCTTTCCCCTTCTCGGTTTGTTTCTCCCTTTTAGAGCCTTCTTCCTCTTTTGTCGGTACGCGGGTGAACTGGCAGGGAACTGACAGGAAACTTAACCTTAAATGTCAAACTGGATAGACCAACCTTGTTAGTGTGCCTGACGGATACCTAACTAGTCGTACCGGCATCCACCTCCTCGCTATTGTTCCGCCTCCCTTTTTTCCCGTTCCTTTACTTTGTTTCCATCGATTCCTCGGGGGATTCTTCCTAGGCCTTATTCTTCCTTCTTGGTAGGTATGCTCGACGTGGCAACTCCCGGAGCATAATTTGTGCAGAAACTTCTATCTCATCAAATCAAATTTAATCCACCTTCGTTATAGTCTTTCAATCAAATTGAATGATTTTCTATCAGTTTTCCAACAAAGATTTTCTACACTTAACCTCAATCTGTCACTTACCTAAATAATCCTGGTTTCTAACCCTATTTTCGTATAATTCAATATCATCGTCACTTGTGTCGGACATATCCGATATATCCGACACATCACTATCGCCTTCGTTAGACGTCATTTTAATAACTTGCAACAAAAATACGGAGATAGAAAACGTCAACTCTCAAAAGTATTTAAATAACCGCGCCAGGCAAACTAATCGCCGTAGTGCGCATGTCAGTCCACACAGTTCACGATCAGGACCAAGCATCGGATGGACGGTACAGGAACCGTTCCACACACGATCCCAGCGGTGGTTGGAACGCCGCACAACATCGTACAGGGACCGTCCAGCGTACGGTTGGAACAGAATTTCTCTACTGCGCATGCCCGGTACCGTTCATGTACGGTTTTCTGCTCGGTTGGAACAAACCTATAAGCTTCGCGTAAAAAAGAGAACTTATCCGAGTACTCTCAGTCGAAGTGAGATAGGGGAAAAGGAGGAAGGAGAGGCGTTCGTCCCTTCGACTCTCGGTCTATTCGAGTCTTCTTATCGCTCGCTGCGGGTTTAAGAGATTCGTGTCATTGTGTCGATAAAGCAGCACGACTAGCATAGGTACGTGTGCGTGTCGCTTCGTGTAGGTATGCGTACGACGGTCTCTACGGTCTCTACCACCGGTTCAATCGTCCGGGCAGACGTCCGCGAGACACGCGATAAATCCGTTCGTGGGGGGGTTGGAAGTACTTTTTCTTTAAAGCGATTCTATGTAGCCCTCGGGCACGGTGTCTAGTGAAATTTGAAAGGGAAATTCTCTGATCACATTCCAAGTTTCCGAAAATGTCCTCTCTGCTATGATATACTTGCTCCAAAAGGGAAATATTAGTCTCATTAACTTTGGAAATTTTAATCGGTTTTCATAAGGCGCGAGAGAATAATGTGAAATTCCCGACTCGTAAAAATACTTCACTCTTAATCTCCTTCGTTACTCACGTGAGTTTTTGAAACATAAAAGCTCTCCTGGGGTGTACCCTACACCCCAGTTAAAAATTAACGTTTTTTTAGTGAAAAATTGAAATTCTTTAATACTTTTTTTTTATTTTAAAGCTTGAGATATTGCCTAATAATCTCAATATTTTTTAAAAATAAATGTAATTTTCTAATTGAAAACAAAACTCGAAGTCTCGGTACATGGGATCTCGGTTTTGAGACGCTCAGATCTCCCTGCCGATTTTTACTAAAAAAATAGTATAAATAATAGACTGAGGATAGTTATCATACTCTCGTTTTATTAACGAAGGACAAAGTAACAAATTGGAACAAGTTTTATAGAAAAATATTAAATATTAAATTAATTACAGAATGTTAAAAATGAACTAGTTTGCTCTTTGCGGCGTTCTGTCGAAGAGACAAAAAAGGAGGCTGGGGTGTCGCCTACACCCCGCGTGAGCAATGAAGGGTTAATGCCATTACGATAAATGCAGATTAACTGGGTTTACCGTTTAACTTATATTTAAGATCTAATTTTCAAGATGTTTTCATTAAATATTGTTAAATTCTAACACAAGACTTAAAGATATTTCATCAT
Organism: Xiphydria camelus; assembly: GCA_963678675.1. Classification (NCBI taxonomy): domain Eukaryota; kingdom Metazoa; phylum Arthropoda; class Insecta; order Hymenoptera; family Xiphydriidae; genus Xiphydria; species Xiphydria camelus. Next base: position 9,905,993 of record OY783195.1, read on the forward strand.
ATTATTATATCGACGCATATTCTTGTTTTTACATTTTTCAGGTGTATTCCAATTAAGATACAAATGATAGAATGGGAACTTTGACCAATATACAAGAAAAATATGGTGGCTTTTGACAATTAGCATAACCTATTTTACTTTGAACATGCCTAGTTCGCACTCTACACCGAGAAAAGTGTTCGTTAAAAATTACCGCGAAAATTACGTAATCATGGGACATGATGTCAACCACACAAACCCACACTGTAGTTCAGATATGTGGTATACCTTCGTAGTATGGCCATACGGCAAATGATACTGGAACAATTCCTAGACTACATTAACAGGCAGCATCCGAATATTCGTTTTACCATGGAAATCGAATCGCAGAACCAAATCCCCTTCCTCTGGACGGTACGAGGGCAGAGTGAAAAGTCCGATACTTTTCTAGTAGATGGTGGTGCAATCGCGAAGATGAGTATACGCCCCCATTTGGCGAAAAAGAAAGTTCTGTTCCACCATCAATGCACCTGCCCATACGTCTGCTATTGCAACAGCGAAATTGGTCGATTTGAAGTTCGAATTGTTGTCGCATCCACACCTTATTTACCGGATGTGGCTCTCTGCGACTTCTTTCTCTCCCCATACTTGAAAAAATGGCTGGCTGGAAAGAAATTCTCATCAAACGAAGAGGTCATTGTCGTAGCAGGGGGCTACTTTACAGACTTTTGGACGCACCACCATCTATTATATTAGAAAAGTATCGGACTTTTCACTCTGCCCTCATATAGTGAGGAAGCGAACGGATGGAACGCTAGGTCACACAGTTCACAGAAAACTGACTCACACCATTAGATATCTTAATGCACTGTCTCACCACCACCCAGCACAAAAATAATCAGTAATTAGCTCACGTAAAAGTAGGGCTATTGCAATTTCGAAAATAGAGAGCATCCAAAATAACTAATTTATCTAAAAACAACATTGATGCACAATGGCTCCAAAGGACACGACAGAAAGAACTATCGTCAGGCTCATCAGGAGGAAGAACTCTAATCACGAGCCTGTCCGGGAAAATCAAAGAGAAAACAACTATGATGGAAACAATGAGAAAGGCAATAACAGAAGAATGGCCGTCACTCTTCCATACGTACACGGAGTTACGGATAGGATTGACAGAGTAATGCGAAAATGAAACATACGAATCATCTTTAAATCCACGAGAAAGATTTCTCAGATCCTGGAATCCCTTAAGGACAAGACCCCACTGGCATCCTCAGGAATATACAGCATCCTCTGCACTTGCGGCAAAGTATGTATAGGAGATACCGGGAGGAAAATCAGTACTAGAAAGAAAGAGCATGAAAGGTATACTAGACTGAAGCAGGTTTTCATATCGGCAATAGCAGAACATAGACTAGAGACTGGCCACCAAATACTCTTCGAAAACACAAAAGTTCTTGCAAGCACGAAAGGATTCTTCGCTAGAAAGTATCGCGAAGCAATAGAAATTAAGAAACATCCTAATAACTTAAACAGAGATAAAGGAGTACAGATAAATCATATATGGAAGGCTGCACTCTCGGTTTTTTCTCGATTAGCTGGCAATTCTAACTAATCTTGCCAGCTAATCGAGAATGCTGAGTGCCAGCTAGCTCCGCACCCACCAGCTACCCCGGTAAAGGGGATGAGTAGTATAAAAGGAAGCGCCCAGTATAAGAAATCTCAGTATCAGAACGTCATCAGCCCTGATGAAGCAAACTGCAATGTTTGGAAAACGTCGGCAAAATAATATTTTTGGACGCGGTTATGACCGGGAAGGCAAGAGTAGTAACACTCATAACTAATTCAACCAAATTTTTAATATAGACATTTCAATCATTTATTTTCCTGAAAGAACAGTCAATTTTACCGTGAAGTATATGTAAATATTTGGCTGTTGACACCATGTCCTATGGTTACGTGAATTTCACGGTAATTTTTAATTAAAATTTCTCTCCGTGTAGCGCTGCAATATCTGTTGAAGCAGTTGCATGTGCGTAGATCGAAAATTAGAAACTTACGGTAAAATAAGCAAAGTAGATGAAACCCCAAATGTCAAATACCCAAATCTCTACCATCGGCGATCGCTTTCTCTATCAAATATGCGAAACTTCGACGCCAGTAGTGCCATAAATATAGTGCGAAAGGAGGCCAATAATATTACCAGCATAAAGTAGATGTTCTCTTTTTGCCGTAGCTTCGCCATACAAGCGTTTTTCTCAGCGGAAAATGTAATGTATTCCGCCTGCGAAATAAGATACGCTGGTCTCTTATTATCGTAAATGCAGTACATTTCCGTAAAATATTGTTCCGCCTCAGCTATCGCAGTTATAGCTAACGCTATGGTCAATGGGATTTATTCGAGGGGCTCCACCTTATGCGAAATCGTAAATAGACAACTCCGCGGGAAAGGAAGCAGCGCGAGCTTCCCGCAAAACTCGCAATGGTCGACTAGAGAACGTCGCCATTCGACACGATGCTTGCATCGGTGCACATGTTGGAATGAAATATTTAGAGCGATGTTTTAATATAATATTACAATTGTGATCAATAATTATTACTAGTCCAGTTGAATTTAAAATTCTTATTCAAAGCTAATAATCTATTTTAAAAATTCCACATCTCTGATATAAACACTAATAATTTTCTAGAACTAAACTATAAAGTTATACATATGTATCTTATACGGAGTGTTTCTTTTAATACGAGTACATACCAGTACCGTATGTCCCGGGCAGAACCGCACAGTTGTAGGGACCTCTTCGGCCGGGCTTGGTCGGTATTCGAGCCACTTTTACCGGTAGAAGTCGAGTCGGTAATTAGAGTTGGTATCAATTCGGGAGATTAGAAACTTCGATCTCCCGAATTGACACCAACTCTAATTACCGACTCGCCTTCTACCGGTAAAAGTGGCTCTAATACCGACCAAGCCCGGCCGAAGAGGTCCCTGCAACTGTGCAGTTCTGCCCGGGACATACGGTATAACGGGTTGTATAGGTCGGTTCACCCCATCCACTGTAATTTCCTGCAATTGTCTCATAATACCGGCAGCCAATATCCGAACCAAGTGGCATTACTTACGATAATTTTCCTGGTTATCTGAAAGGAACGCAAACAAGTATCGAAAATACGTCAGAATATCTGCCACTTTAACCATTAATCAGATGACCAATATTTCCCCGATCAGTAGTTCCCCATATAGGAAAGCCAGTCATTACAATAGGGCCAATACTTAATCCATCTATACTGCCCAACTATGGAGAAAGGCAGTAACTAGCAAAACAAATCAAAGTGCGTTTTTCGGTACCATTGAATATCTTGAATTATTTTGTACCCAAATTTCGTACCCTTTTTTTTAGTGTTAAAGCTAGGTTTTATTAGTAATTTGTCTTGGAAACCCTTCGGCTAAAGGCATCGAAGTTAAAGTTGATTTTCCACAAAGGTCTTGTGAAATCTGCCCCCACGTGTATCAGCACCAAATTTATATGATCGATAGGCATCTATGAGAAACTAAATTTCCTAAATTTTTAGACTCCTAATCGCTATAGGAGGGGAGTTATGAGAGGGGGAAGTAAAATCGAAAAACATCTTTTTCTCCGGGACGGGTCGACCGATTTTCATGAAAAAATATATGTTACTCTTTCTGAAGAGCCAATTCCAAAAAAAATATCAATTTTTTTTTTGGAAAATTCGACAAAAAAATTATGAAGTTTTTAAACAATTTTTTTAAGGTTATAATTAATTAGAACACCTCCAATTTTTTGCTCTTTTTTTTCATTGGAATGTCCTTAATAACATAATATTTCCAATTAGGTACATCGAAAGTGTACCTACCCCACTGAAAAATATTAACAAATGTACACGGCTCATTACCTACCTTCAATATATATGTATATGATATAAACTGTACATTCACTACAAAGGAATTTTTCCACTTCTATGGTAATTCGGCATATGATAATCGTTAATTTTTTGGAACAGTCTTTCAATGATATTATTTATTTATTTATTATTATTTCAATGCTTCCTTTACTATGAATGAGCTCGCGTCTCACGATACGGGGTACTTCATTTCTGTAAGTCTTCTGGCCTCTCACTTCTTCATTTTACAAAAATTATATTAAATTAAGAAATAGGTCCAAAGAGACTTTTTTGTGTGTTTTTTTAACCACAAATATTTTATAGTGCGGTTGCTTCATTGCAAATTAAATATGAAAGGACCCTTGCCTCTTACAATATATCTTACAATATATTACTTTTATATCCAGTTATAAATTATACATTCGACGGAAAAACAATTTTATCTCTCGTCACTGTTTTCGTCTACTACGGGAATGAATCCATTTCTCATGAACATTTTACTGAGTATTTCAGCTGGTCGAATAATTTTTGATAAGTATCTTGCATTTGATAAATAGTACACAATGGCAGCAACACGAGAACAGCAGCCAACTGTTCTTCTGCCTTTAGCACATTCACATGCATAGTTTATTATGCCAGAAATCCTGATACTGTTAGGTTTGTACCTAATGAAACTTCTATATGATGTCCGAGAAATGTATCGTGATGGTACTTTGAATTTGAACACATTTGGTTCAGCCATCACATATTCGAAAACAACTTCTCCATCTTTATCCATCATTTCGGCTAAATACGATACAGCTTGGGAAAATTGATATGATCCAGTAAAAAGAATTTTCAATTCTTTTTCGGTCATTTTTGGAAAGTCAAGGATTTCGTCAGAAGCGATAGTTTTGAAAGGAACCTTTCGTCGGATCCAACCTTTCGTCTCTGCCTCAATAGCTAGGTCATTTTTCGTGACATTCAGACTGTGCATTCTTTCTAAATTTTCATCTGTATATTCTACATCAGATAGATCAGCCCTTTGCGGTACGAGTTATTAAAAAATGATGCAATTCTAAAATAAACTCCAATTTGAGGTATCAGTTTAGTGTCGATTTTGTGATCTAGAAGACGATATTTTTATTTGAGAATGCCGTGAACAGATTGAACCACCCAGCGAATTTTAGTCACAAAACAAGATAGGTTAGATTCTTGAGTAGTTAATTGCTTGCGCCTCCCTTCCAAAGCAGGCATCAATACTTTGAAATTTTTATCATCGAGATATTGTTTTATATCTCGAAAATCGCGATCGCGAGTATAAACTTATCTTTCTTTTCTAGTAATGTACATAAACCATTCTCGCATTGAATGATAGATTCTAGAATTTTTGCATTATTTTCATTACCAGGATAAGGTCCGAGCATATATCTACTACATATCCATCAGTAGTACAAATCGTAAAAGACTTGCAAAGAGGAACTTTCTTTTGGCCAGAGAAAGATTTTCTTTGGTAGGTATTCATTAATTGTACTTTTTTGGTGTCGTGCATAGGTACCATCACAAATTAAGAATAAGGATTCCGCATTGAACAACTTTTTTTGTGATTTCCGTTGTATGGTTTTTCAAAAGGTCGGCTCTGTTAACAAAACGGTTGGTAAGATTTCAAATGATGTAGTTACGCTAGCACAGTAATCTGTAACTTTTTTATTGGGTTATGACTCAATGGGAGAGAGATCACGGATTTCCACAATGAACTAAATTAAGACTAGGAAAAGTTGACAAAAAAAGTTGGCTCCTAGTTCTCCTTAATTTTTGCAACAACAAGAGGCCATCTTCCTGCAGCACTTGCCACGATGTTTCGTACACATTTTCACACTACGTTCAACTTCAACAACACAGTATACCAAACATTGACTTACGTACGCGACAATCAAAGGCCCACTCGACGTTCGATTTTACCCTACAGTCCCTTAACCACGAAGGCCATACGTTGCAATTAATCAACCAGAATAGGAAAGACAGAAAACCAATAACACCACGAACTTTACAATCGGCGCACAGTGGTCAATTTCCATGATTTAGGTGGAAAAAATGTACTCAAATAAATGTTTCAAATCTCGAAAATAGATATGTACGTAGTTAGCTAAATAAGTGTAGCATAATATGCTATAGAAATTGCAGGTCTAAACACACTATGCTCGATACGGCACACAACCAAAGATGAAGCCTTAGGTTGACGTAATTAGTCTACCGTGATTAGTCATACCGATATCATGAGTACGGGTTGTCGTGATACATTATTGTGTTTTGGTACTGTTAGGTTGTGTTTTTATATATGTTAAAACATACATTCGGTAAGTAAAATATGCGGGACACTTCTAAATTATTTAATTTTAATGACACGTGTATTTCAATATCTTTTTATTGACTTACAAAAAAAGTTTCAAAAAGTTTCAAATCCAGTTTTAATGTGTTTTGTAGGCTAGAGTGTCTACTATAAAATCATAATAAACATATCGTCGCCATTTGTCGCCTGGAAGAATTATTAGCATTTGTTTCTGTTCCGACAAGCGATGCACAGTGGAACGAAATCCCAAAAAGCTAGCCAAAATTCGAAAACATGTATTAATCGAGGTGAAATTGAGTACTCGGGGGTTTTTGGGGTTGCTAATTACGAATCCAAAGTCAAAAGTTAGACAAACAATATGGCGGATCAAATATGGCGGAAATGTTCCTCAATAATTGATCGAATCTAGGTGAAATTGAGTACTCAGGGATGTTTGGGGTCGCTGATTATGAATCCAAAGTCAAAATTTCGAAAAACAATATGGCGGATCCAATATGGCGGAAAGGTTTCTCAAAAATGGCATGTGTGTTTAAATATCTTTTTGTTGAATTACAAAAAAAGTTTCATAAAGTTTCAAAGTGTTATTGTGTTTCGTAGGCTAGAGTGTCTACTATAAAATTATAAGAAACATATAGTCGCCATTTGTCGCCTGGAAAAATTATTTTAATTTGTTACTGTGGTTGTGGTTGTTCAAGGAAAGGGCAACACGAAGGATTGAAACACTGCTAGACGGTTTTTCAAAGATGCAGAGAAGGTGTCAGAAATAACTAGAATAGTTAAAAATCTCATAGTACGTTTTTCCACAATTCTAGATGCATTGTCAAGTGGATATTCTTTCAATTTGGCAGAATTCGAAAAGTATAACTTAGAAACTGCAAAACACTATGTGAATTTGTATCCTTGGTATCCAATGCCTGTAAGTCTGCACAAAATTCTTATCCATGGTGCAGCTATAATGGATTACCTAATCTGTCCAATTGGCCAATTGTCCGAAGATGCGTTAGAAGCTAGGCATAAGGAATTTAGAAAATATCGAGAGCATTATACCAGAAAAGTTTCCAGAACGAAGTGTAATGAAGAAATTTTACACTCGTTGTATGTGTGTGTTAACCCTTTCAGAACGGCCGCCGTACATGTACGTTTTATATAACGTTGTACATATACGGCGGCCATCCTGAAAGAGTTAATATCATCGGATCCTGTTATTAGCAGCATTAGACCTTTACAAATCCGGAACAATGGAACTCTTTCGAAAGAAGTCAGATCCCTTCTTCACATTCCCCAAGAGAGTTTTACACAAGAGGGGGTTCTGATGATAACCGTGATGAAGATGATGAGGAGGAAGAGTGTTGTTAAGTTTTCATGTAATAATATTAACACATTAATCACATCTTCATTGTCTATATATTACAGTTTTTGTAACATACTATCAACTTGATTTATTTTTATTATGTTGTACTGCAAAACACAGCGACGCATCGATTTTCGAAAATCTCGTTCGCCATATTGGATCCGCCATCTTGAATTTTTGAAATCTGACTTCAGATTCGTAATCAGCGATCCAAAAAACCCCTCTATACCAAATTTGGCATGAATCCGTCGATTTTTGAAAACCTCGTCCGCCATATTGGATCCGCCATTTTGAATTTTTCAAATCTGACTTCAGATTCGTGATCAGCGACCCAAAAAAACTCTGTACCAAATTTGGCATGAATCCGTCGACTTTCGAAAATCTGGTCCGCCATATTGGATCCGCCATTTTGAATTTTTTAAATCTGACTTTAGATTTGTGATCAGCGACCCAAAAAACCCCTCTATACCAAATTTGGCATGAATCCGTTTATTCATTTAATTAATTCCACCTAAATCACGGAAATTGACCACTGTGCGACGGTAGGAGCGAGTGGAGTCTCCAAGGCGACTGGGGCGTGACTGACCTTGCGATGAATGCATGCGCAAAGGAATTTTACAGGGCTTGTGTGTGCACTACACACAGACAAATATTCCCTGCAAATTTCAAATGTTTCCCGCCAACCAAACGGGTTAAAAAAAATAGTGGAACTTACTTTTGAGACACCCCTCGTACATTTCTCTCGCGGTAAGCGTCAAGGGACTTCCCCGTCGCGACACCCGAAAATCCTCACCTCACTCCGGAGGCAATATATAAGTTCGTCGAGTCTCAGCGATACTTTAATACCTTTCGGAAAAGCCGGGATTACCGACGCAACAATTTTGTTTACGTACGACGTAACGCCCTCTCCCCCTCCTCTCCTCCTAAAGAGGGTGGAAGGGAGCATCGGGGCAGTAAACCAATGCTGAATTTACGGATAATCGGGAACCTACTCGTAACTCGACAATAATCGATTATCGCCTTAATCGTCTCGCAACGATCGCAGTGACGGCGAACGCGTGTGGCGTCTCGACGTAAGATGGATCCATATACGGGTCACAGGATGCGCGGGCGACGCAAATTCGAATATCCTTCCTGAAATACGTGTTCGAATTTCTCGTCGACGCACCACCGCGAAGTGAGAAACGACGCCGACTTGTCTGGAAGACGGGTGGAAAATTATGCCCCGCGTGAAGAACGCGTCGCCGCACCCCTCGTTAAAGGGACGGACGGCAATATCGGTGTTCGAATGCCGATGTTACATACGTCGGTATAGCAGTGTAAAACAAATAGCGAATCGGTCGGTACCTATTGGTAGCCGGAATGTCAATAGTGGCGTCGGCGATTTGATTACACACGGGGGCGCGTTGATTTTGCATCATGACCCAGTGCGAATGATTGACGGAGACTTGTCGGAGCTGAACGGCAATCCAGTTTCTCGAATCTATCCGTCACCAGCAGATTTTTAGGGTATTTTTAGGTGTGAAAGTAGTACGAATTCTTTTCCCCTTCGGGACATTCTTAATTAAATATCTCGGCTGTTAATTGTAATTAAGTAATTCTTTTAACGGAATTGTCTTTAACATAGAAAGATCTGAAAAAATCACTCTATCCAATTTGTGATGCGATAAAATTCTACTAATTTCCACATCATTAACACGTTAACTGCCATGTGAATCATGTGTGATTCACAAGTGACATATTCATTCAAGCCACGTAAACCATCCGTGATTCACGTGAAAACTTTTGCATTTTTATCTGTAGCTCACCGACGATCCATAATGGCCATATAAATACATGGTAGTTGAAAAGCGTGGCCTGGTAAATAAAATGACGTAGTTAGCCTAGGTAAAAGTTTGTTTGTTTTTTTTTCCTATAATAAACCATTTTTAGCTTGTGGCTCCGAGGATCAAAACAAAATTTGTATTGTGGTAGTTAATGTGTTAAAGCAACTCCTTTTAAACCTGTTTTAATTCATAACGTAGTGCATTTTGTGCACTGAGTTTATGGCATCACGGAAAAACTGGTACAGTGATTTTCATTGTTTTATAAAGTAAAAAGTAATATTTCCTTCTTTCACTTGATTCTATGACGTTAGTATAGTCTAAAATTTAGATTTATAACTCGCTCCATTCTAACGAAAATAATTTAGCGAACGAAAAACACATTTCATTTACAATAGTCAACCAAATATTTTATAGAGTATGTTTGCTATATAAATGAAACGTTAAATTATGCCTGTGTACTTGAGCAAACTCTCAGTCAACATTATAATGTATAGCCACAATCGTGGGGAGAGATTGATTGATCAATCGATTGATTGATTGATTGGTTGATTGATCGATTGATTGATTGATTGATTGATTGATTGATTGATTGATTGATTGATTGATTGATTGATTGATTGATTGATTGATTGATTGATTGATTGATTGATTGATTGATTGATTGATTCAAGTTTATTTAGCCTTCTTGGCTATTTCTGTATGTCCTTTACATTCTCTTTAACAATTTTACCGGCTTTGCGGGTCGCTATCTCTCCGCTTCACTTTCACACACATTACAGTTATAGTATAAGTACATTACTCATTCACTCCTCCTTTTTCCATCCATCCGTTTGCATCACACTCCAGTGTCATCCATTCTTCCATTCATTCCGCTTCGCACTATATAATATATCGTATATCGTACTACATTTCATTGTTTACTTACAATGAACTCCCTCACTCCTCTTTTGAACAATTTCAGGTTTGCGCTGTTTTTTACATCGTTCGGTAGCTTATTATACATTTTAGCTCCAGCATACATTAAGCTCTTTTGGGCGCTTGTTGTTCTTCGCATGGTTATTGCTATATTTTCGGCCTGCCGCGTTCGCATTCTCCCCTATTTCTCACTAGTTCCACACGTTTCGATTTAGTTCCTGCAGTATCATATTATTCACAAGTTTGTACATGAAAACACTTACATTATACCTTAGTCTCCCTTTAATTGTCATAAAATTTAGTGCTTCTAACATGTCAACAATTCTTGTATACTTATTTACTTGTCATATAGTTCTCATAGCTCTATTTTGCGCTAATTGCAGTTTCTCGACCTCGGCTTTTCCCATGTTTATTATTACTGTAGCGCAATACTCAAAGTGCGGCGCTATGATCGTTTTATACACTACGCACTGCGTATACACTGATATGTGTTGTCCTATCCTGTTTAAAAAACTTATTTTTTTCCCAACTTTTTTTTAGAATATATTCGCAATGCTCCTTAAATAGTAGTTGGTCGTCTATTACCACTCCTAAGTACTTCAGTGACGCTACCCTTTCAAGCTCGATATCTCCTTTCGTGATTAGTCTAATTTTTCTACTTAATTCCTTTTTTGTACTTCTTATTATCATATATTTCGTTTTATTTGTATTCATTTTCAGTTTATTTTCGTTAAGCCAGTTCTCTAATTTGTTTAATGTTGCCTGCAGTTTGCCCTCTATTTCCCCTGGACTTTCACCTTTTACAAATATCATCGTGTCGTCTGCAAAAAGTTTGACTGTCGAATCCTGAGAGAGAGAAGGGGGGGGAGAGAGAGGGAGAGAGGGAGAGGGGGAGGGGAGGGGGAGGAGGAGGGGAGGGAGATAGAGACCTATTACTGCGTGTACAACTGTAACACCTCTTCGAGGACAAACTCGACATATATATGTAATAAGGCAACGAGTGGTAATCGGATCGCGACATCGAGGAAATCTAGTCGACCGCGCGATAACGAGTCTAACAAAGTGTAGAAACCGCACGAAGATCATCTTCCTATTCGAACGATCGCTGGATCGTCGCTTCGATTTCAATTTCGAGAGCGGATAACGCGTTATTAAGGTATTTCTATGATGACAGTCGTATTCAAAAGTTTTTGCTTCAGGACTTAGTATAACTGATCACAAACTGTATTACGCACGAACGAAACTTTTGAGTAAACTGTACTCTGGGCTCCTTGCTACACAGATACCTCCTGTGTACAAATGTATCTCACACATATACACTGCCTGGCCCGATAATCGTGGCAACAGTGCTTCTCTCTCCTTAGAATACCGCTACGTGCCTGCCACTACGTGCTGTAGTAGGGGCTACCGCGCAGTGCCACTGGCTATCCCCTCTCCGGTAGCAAAAGTACTACTGAGTCCCATAATCACATGAGAGGGCTAAATCAGCTGTGCGCACTGTTGCCACATCACCGTTACTCGTCCCCACCACGTTGCAGTTTTAAGAAAAATCTCAGTTTTTAAGTAATAATTTCTCTGGAACTATATGGCTCAGCACTTTCAGTTTTTGTGAGCATAATCCTACAATATCATTTTATTCGTCGTTAGTTTTTCTTTAACATTGTAAGATTGGTTCTGTAGTTATAACTCAAAACGTCACTGAGGCACCGTCCTTCTACATGTTAGCCATTGAAAGTTAGTGTGGAAAATGCTACATTGAATTAACATTTTCTTTTAAACTACATGGCTCAGCGTTTTGAAAATTTGGGAATCGATGGGTAATATTTCAGTCTTTTGATTGGCAAAATTTCATGAGATTCGTAAAAAAAAATGCAAAACCATAGAAATACCTTAAGGAAACATAGGATTCACAAGTCCGTGAAAGTCTTCGGTGTGACGTTTTATTTGCGAAAACGAATTTTCACAATTCAATCGTGCTCGACGAGATCCGCACCGCGATAGCGTTAATGCAATTTCTACTCGATCTTCGACCTCTCCCCATCGCCTCCTTCGAAGCACCGGGAGATTCCCTCGGGGCTAATTATAATTAAAATCTTCCTCTCCGAATCATTAAGAGCGATATTTTCGGTCGGTATTATAAGTTGCCGCTCCTTCACTCTTTCGCGAATGCGTAAGCTTGTGTAGGAGCGATTGCAAAGCATTTGCTCTCGACGTTTAAACTTCTATTTAATTATATTATTATTAGACATTTATATCATTTTATTTTTGAATTTCGTTATTATAATGCTTTCGTGTCTCCGGGAGTACCTATATGTTATAACTTAATAACTTTATTCAAGAGTAGCAACTTTTATTCTAGATATTATGGCTGAAGTAGCAATGACGAGTCTAAACACTTATATCTTGACGTTTTCATGGCAATATATTAACTTACAATAGTAGGTATAGTAATAGTTTTTCACTTCTACAATGTAGTTTTTTATTCGGAGTCATTCCATGCCAAGTCTATCACTTTTTGGAACAGAATTTCACTTTTCTTCAAATTTTGATATATTGTTATAAATTGCATTGCAAATACGTGCCAAATAGTTTTTCAAAATGTTGAAAAATATAGACGTTATAACACTAAAGTTTTCGAGTCGATTGAATTCAATAAGTTATAGCGTGAAAAGGAAAATTCGCAGCTTAATGAAACTTGGCACACTCATGTGGAAAGGCTTGAACTTTATAAGAAAAAAAACGTGAAAAAATGAATAATGAAGGTTTTATAAAACAATAATTTTCAAATTTTTTTTTTCGGGTCTCGCCACTTTTTAAATATTTGAAGGAATTCAGAACGTAGCTACATTCTTGTTCTTTTCGGTCATCCACTCAAAAATACGGTCACTTTATAAACTAATTTTTTATAATTATTTATAGCGCGAGTCACTTCGGCGGGTCTGTTAGCGGTTCTCACGTGCGGTTATGCGTCCCCAGTCTACCCTTCAGTACCTAGGGTCGTACCCTCATTACTGCATAACTACAGGATGAGGCGGTGAAACGGCACGATTTCAGTTCGGACTGGTAGACTTGGTGGGAGGTTACGAGAGTGGGGGACTGGACCTTTGTCGTCTAGACAGGTGAAAATGTTTGTAGCCATGGAATGTTGGTCCAATGAGCAACGCGCATTTGCTGTAAACTCTGAACACTATGCTAAAACATGTTGGTAACTTTTGGTGTGCCTGGAATCGATGAATATGATCCTGATGATGAAACACTCTTCCAGTAAGATGGTGCAACAAGCCATACTGCTAACGTTTCAATGAATTTGCTTAGATTCGCTTTTCCTGGTCGTCTCATCAGTAGAAATAGCAATATTCCATAGCCTGTCTATTCACCAGATTTGACGGCTCCAGATTTTTCCCTTTGGGATTACCTCAAGTCCAAAGTATTTAATGTAAATTTCCACTAATATAGATCTGATTTATGCGAAAATAAAACAACTTTTTTTAAATCTCTATTTTTTGCGATTTTTAAAAATCAAGCCGTTTCACTGCCTCACCCTGTACATACCTTCAATATCCATATCGTTAAATAATTAAAATTGCTTAACATTTTTTTCATCAATAACATTAGCAATTCAAAAATTGTTTTTAAACAGTGTTTTCTATTTTCTTCAAAATAAATCGTATATTATTTAAATTTTCTTTCACCTATCATTCCTACATCAACGATTCTAAAATAAAATTGTTTAAACAATTTTAATTGTTTAACAACCATTTCTGAATTACTAACGTTATTGATGCAAAACATGTTGTTAAACAATTTTAATTGTTTAACCATATGGATATTGAAGATACGTAGTCATGCAATAATGAGAGTAGGGTAGAGCGGGGCTTAAAGGTCCGCGGGTATAAAGGTCCACCATATATATCTAAAAAACTAGTGAAGTATCGTTTTTTCTAACTATACGAGCAGACAGAAGAGGTCGCGGGGAGCGTAACGAGGCATCGTTGGCAGTCGAGCAACGACGCTAGCAGGAGATATATGACTGCGTCTCGAAATTTTAACGAAAGTAAATTTTTTCATTATTATTCTTTTTAGTTCCGAGAGCAGTGTTATTTCGTTTACCGTACCTAAACATCATTTATTAGTATACGTTATTTATTTATTTTTCACGATTTATTATTAGTTTTAATCTAGTTTAAACGGTATTTTTTTTATAAACTCTAACAACACTTACACTCGGTTGGGGTAAAAAGGTCCAATATGGATATATTTTATTTTTGTGTTTAAAAACGTTTAATATCTTTTGTTTTTTATAAGATTTTGAAAGTTTAAGAAAATTTGTTATAATATTTTAGTCACGTCACATTATGGCAGTGCTCATAAAGAACAATGTTGTCTTGTTTAATTGTACTGGTCAATTGAGACTGATTAGTGATTAAACTGTTATAAGCTCAACAAAGTTTCAAGAAGATACTTTGTTTTGCATTAAAGACTGTTTAAATACTTTTAAACTTAAAATTAAGACAAATATTTTCTCTTGTAATAATTATTACAGTACTTATGACTTTTTCCTTGTGAAATAAAAATATAGTTTTAAAATTCATTGGATGAAATATTGTTATTATTTCATAAAACCTTTTTAAAATTAAAATTAAATACTGGACCTTTTTGCCCCTTGGCTGTTCCTTTTTACCCCTACCATGGGGCAAAAAGAGACAGACGACAAGGTCTAGAAAAATTGTAAAATTACATATTTGTATCATGATGATTCAACCAAAAATTTGTTTAAACATGGTACGATAACTGTTTGTTTGATTACTGTTGTATATTTTGATATAGTAGATTCCGTTTTCACAGTATAATTCTTAATAGTCAAATTGGACCTTTCAGCCCCGCCCTACCCTACAGCCCTAGGTACTGAATAGTAAACTGGAGATGCGCAGCCGTACGCGAGAACCACCAACAGATCCGCCGAAGCGACTCGTTGCGCTACTATTAAAATAATTATATCAAATTTGTTTATAAAGTGACTGTATTTTTCAAAGGATGACTGGAAAGAACAAGAATGTGGCTACATACTCGATTTTTTTTTAGATTTTTAAAAAGTGGCGAGACCCGAAAAACAGCAATTTGAAAAATGATTTGTTAAAAAAACCTTAATTTAAAATTGTTCACGTTTCTTATTTTCCTTATAAAGTTCAAACCTTTCCGCGTGAGTGTGTCAAATTTCATTAAGGTACGATTTTTCCTTTCAACGCTATAACTTATTGAATCCACTTAACTCAAAAACTTAAAAATGTTATAACGTTCAATTTTTTAAAAATTTTCAGAAATCGGTTGGCACACGAATTTGCAATTCAATTGACAACAACATATTTAAATTTGAAGAAAATTGAAATTCTGCTCCAAAAAGTGATAGATTTGACATGGAATGACCCTTCGTGCAGATGGTTCATTTTATTGTTTAATATAATGTACTGCATTTCTTTGTCCGAGCTATCAGAATTGTCGAATGATGAAAATAAAAATTCCAGATTGTTTATCAAAGAGTCTACCATTTTTTAAAATACTTTCAAATTGTGCATGCGCATATATGCGGATATATCCATACCGGCGCGATAGTGCGTCTAGAACGAAATCACCGTTAGTGACGCTGGTCGGTTACTTCAAACGTAGATTGCTCGATAATCTAGTTGCAATCCAAACAAATGGATAGTAACAATTCTTTCCTGTATTTGACTCCGTAGATATTTGGACGATGCTCGAGATTCTAGTTTGAATTAGCATTGGTTTCTCGTAGATACATCTAATGCGTTTTCCAATTAGATCGTCAAGAAGCGAGCAAATACCATTAAAGCTGAATTCGAAGGAGCGTCATTAACGATAAGACGTATAACAATTTGGTTGCTACGGAACATCTGAAGTAAATACAAAGATGCCGCTGAAGATTTCTAGGAACAAGGTTGCCCAGGCAACACGATCCCGAGGATCATCTTAAAGTCATCTTTCGGAGACTTACATTTTTAATTGCTTAAGGTAACAAAAAGTGAGACATAATGTCGACATTATGTCGTATGTTGAAAGGAAAACTTTACAGGTGACTTTACAGATGACATGTCTGGGTAAATTATGAATCATTGCAGACAAGCTAAATTTCCATTGAAGGAAGTTAATGCAAGTGTTGTACAATTTTATATCTCCATTTTAATCTAGATCGATATTTGTTCCACTAGCTATCATATTCCAATATAATAAGAATCCTAGATAAATACAATTACTCGATAAGTTTTTCAGGAAATGAATTGAGTGCTTCCGTATTGGTGCTGGCAATGAGCGAATTATATACTCGTCACACTATAATGTATTCATAATATTCATGTATAGATGATAACCACGTTGTGAGCGCTAATAGATTAAGTAAGCTTCTTAGGATAATATCCACGGCATTAAAATCGATTAGCTTCGTGTGAGCAATCGATATCCACGTGCGTAAGGTAAAGGCCATAGCACTTACATTTCCATAACGTAACGTAAACTTAGATGTAACTTAAGAAGTGACCAACGAATGCACGTGCATAACATAGCAGCCAATAGTAGTGTATGCATAAGCTTTGTAACATGAACTTAAGGTGCGACTTAAGAAGTGACGAATGAACGCACGTGCGTCGTGCACAGACGTATCCCCAAACCATAAACCTATTTAATGGAGTCACGACCACACAGTGTTCTAGTATCAACATTTAAAAACGTGGAAATTACAAAATTTTATGTTTCATTCTTATTGACGGACTACTCTTTTATTTTTCAAATTCAACGTACATTTCTACAATTATTATAGGTTATGTATCACAAAGATAGCCTCAAAACTCTGCAGTAGCAATTCCCTGCTATTCATTATACATATCGTCGGTGATATGACAATACCTCCTATATCTGCACCATAAAATAATATCAGATAGAAGGTATTGTCATATCACCGATGATATGTATATCCAAGAGGTTAACTATTTGTCAACCATTGGAAATTGAATGCTACTAAGCAGTTACTGAACAGCTCTTAAGCCTTACGAGTAGTAAAGGGTTTTCCAATAAGGGCGTCAGAACTTTAAACTTACACAATTATAACTACAAGTGATAATCCATTAATATTTTATTAATTTTTAAGAACTATCTCTGACATTATATTTTGAAAATAATGTCGTTTAAATGTCCTCCCCGACTTCGTCTAGTTTCGTGCATTCTGGAGGCCCAATTCTCCACTACTTTTTGACACATATCACGTGGTATGTTTTCAATGGTGCGTTGAATGTTTCGTTTAAGGTCTTGAATAGTTCGGGGCTTATTTCTGTAAACTAGAGATTTCATATAATCTCATAGAAAATAGTCCAAGGGTGTAAGATCGCATGACTTTGGTGACCAGTTTACATCAGCATTTCTCGAAATAACGCGTCCCGGGAAACTTCGTGCAATAAAGAGATTGTCTCACGAGCAGTGTGGCAAGTGGCACCGCCTTGTTGGAAAAAAACATCGTTTATGTCCATATTTCCGTCCACGAGACGGTAAATAGACCGCTCTGTTTGTCGATTACATTGTCCATAAATTACTCGCAATGCTCGAAATGTCCGGCGAACCGAACACTCATTTTGATAGTAAATACGAATAATTTCTACTCGCTGTTGAATTGTGTACTTCTCCATGATTAATTGCCCACTATTGTTGGACACAGCAATCGATGTTTGATCTTAACATGTCAAGCAGTGTTGCCGCTATTGCCTTTAAAAGTTCTGACGCCCTTATTGGAAAACCCTTTAGTATCTTATGTCATTAGGCGGAAATCCGAGGTTTTTTCAGACTGTGTATAATTAGGTCGTAGCGCGCGCGCACGAGGCATGGTGGGGAGACGACCCCCCAAACATGCCTCGTGCTACGATACAAACACAGTCTTAAAAATCCGAGAATTTCCACCGCGCGAATGACATATACTATTTTTTCTCATGAATGCCCATTTCTCAAAACGAAACAAACAGAAGTATACACGACTCATTTCACGTTGCGTTTATCAGTTTGAAAAAGGGACTCACTTCGGACTAAGCAATCGCGCCAGTCTGAGTAAAGTGCTTTTAACAGCCTGCGCGAACTCCCGGTTGGTGTCACGCGGGAAAAACGCCATCTTACGGTCTAAAAATAGCCTGGAAGAGACCTCGAAATGGGCATGAGTGAGGAAAATGTCTTTCGAACCCAGCGCTTTTGTATTCACTTATAAAGAAATATCTATATGCAAGAGAAGGCGGGAATAATTCCGATATGCAGCAGTCTCCCGTTAAATGTTACGAACAGTGCAGAAGGGGAAAATTTAGAGAAAAGTCAGCTCCTTCATCCCCGCAGCAAACTCACCCATCAACCTAATTTTCTGGCAGAGTCGAACGTGCACATGTGAATACGCTAACATATTATATTTAAGCTTTTACGTCGAAAGAAGGGGCTAACGCAAAATATACAATTTCCTCTTCTAGAACCTCGTGGCCATGCATTTAATGTGAATTTACTGTATACCTATACATCTACAACATTTATATATTGCATAGATATATGCATACGCATAGACTGACTTCATTATCAGATAAATATATGTAGATAACATTTTTCAGGACAAAGTTACGGATTTAATTATCTTTTTGATACCATTATAAATGATTTATAATGCACTTTTCTATCCTAATCTTCGTCTCAATCCGTGATACGAGGGTCATTTGAAAAGTTTCTGGCCTTTTTTTAAAGAAAAACACATATTTCAAGGTAAAAAGAAATTTATTTCTCAACATAGTCTCCTCGTATATTTAACCCGTCGTTTCTCCGAATCCTTCAAGCCGTCGGAAAAAAATTCTTTTTGTCCACCTGAAAAATACCGGTCTACAGCGTTTTCCACCTCGGCATTTGTCCTAAATTTTTTCCCACAAGAAATTTTGGATCCAGGTTTTATCGACAGTTATCAAACGTCGCAAAAATTCAGCTGAATTTTTTTTGTACAGCTCAAGATACTCGCGCAACATGTCAAGCCGTACGCGCTTTTGGTCAATTGTCAACAAAAGCGGCACCCAGCGCGCGGGTAATTTTCTCATACCCAAATCCTCGTGCAAAATCCTGTGCACCCGTTCATCTGATATCTTACAAGTCTCAGCAATCTCCTTCACGATCAATCGATGATCTTCCATCACAGTTTCATGCACTAAGTCCACAGTTTCGTCAGTTGAAACAGTTTTTGGGTGCACAGAACGTTCATCATCAAAAATGCTGGTACGGCCACGTTTGTCCTCAGCCACCCAATATTTGACGGTTGTGTGCGAAGGGGGACACTTAACCGTATACTGAGTCTAACTCGTCTTTTATTTCCTGAGTTTTTTTTCTTTCAAATAATGGAACTTGATCAGCAGTATCGACAAAAAACATCTCCTGTCAAATTTATAATAGTGCCATGAGCAATGTACTCATCGGAATGACTTCAAATTGTTATCGGATACATGTATCAATGCCATCTATCAGCCGATGGCAAGAATTAAATTCTATCATGATTGCTGGTCAATAAGGCCGAAAACTTTTCAACTGACCCTCATATTATTTTCGTACGTGTAATAAGCTTTTCTGTGGTCTATAACTGGTTTAGTAGATAAGTTTCTTAACCAGATATACAAGGTGAGTCATTCAAGCTCCAGGTGTAAAATTTAGAGCGATCAATAGCGATTATTCCATTGTTTACCCTCTACGTAGATATACCCTTATAAGGTGCCCAACGGTCTTCAGCCCACTTCAGTCGAGTACCAACAGCTGTTAGTCGGATGGTAGCCTATTATTAGTCATTTTAAGCTACACATTAATCTCAAATCTTAGGCGAGACTTATAAGTTACACTGCATAACCGTATTTTTTAATTTTCGACCCGAAGCATTCATCAAAGGCATCATAGTCTATGACGTATGATAAACTTTCACTTTGAATTTAATAGGTATCTATCTGTTTTAATCATGACACGTTATATTATAATTATGGTAGTAAATGCTACAAGTCGTTAAACGCACGGTTGAAATTTAATTTCATATATTGGGAAACGCAGTTGGGATACGAGGGGCGAATCACCCTCTTTCCACTTCCCTTAGCTACATCAACTTAATTTTATAGCCGGGAAATGAGTTTCAATTTCAACTACTAATATTTCGGTACGTCGAAAGTTTCGGTAATTTATTTAATTCAACCCCGTCATGATAACCTCTCTAACTATATGAAATACATTAAAAGGCATAATATGCTACATTTTGCTTCGACCTCGTTGTAATAACCTCTCCGAGTTTGACATGAAAAACTATATACTTCAGTAAGCAGGACAAACAGGATATCCTATTCTGTCTTACCTACCATGTATAATATTAGTGTGACCCGTAGAAATATGAATAGCGAATTCGATTGAACTATACCATGCGCACTGAGTGCAGTTTCCCCAGTATATCGTTACCGTAATAGGATAGTCCAGTCAAATTCATTATAAAATATGACAATTTTACTTTTAGCAGAAAATAGAAACTATAGCAGAAACTCGATAAATTGAGAGCTTAATTTGATTAATTTCTCTTCACTCCATTTACGTATGGACGCAAATCCCACACTGAGGGAAAAAATGGTATAGGTATTCAATTTAATCTGCGTTTACGGGTGGGGGAATGCAGAATTAGTTGCTCCGACTAATTTTGGTTACAACGATTAACGGCTATTTGAAAGAAACAGGCTGTAATCCATTCGAATCAATTATTAGTCCAAGTAACTAAATCTGAATTTCCTCACCTGTAACCGCTGTGATTTAGTTAAATTTATTTTTCACTCAGTGTAATAAAGTATCTAACCAAATTGAGTTTCTACTGCAAGGGTTTAAATTTTCTTCCTGAAATGAGCAGTAGGTATATGGAAAATGTTTGAATAATGAAAAAGTTCAATTTCCATTTCAATTGTAAATAACACAAAAGAAAAAAATATATCATACAAATTTGGAAACTGAAAAAATCAGAAACACGATTCCCGCCATATGCAACGTTAATATTACTATCTCCAAAAGTATCAAAATAGCAAACGTTTAAAAATAATTATGAAATTCAGTTTCAGTTGAAATATCGCATTACGTACCTACTCACGATTTTCTAGCACGTAAATCAACACTTGTGCTAAAAAATAATCGACCGATTTGATAGCGCAACTTGTTCGTTTTTTCGATATTCAGCGTATATTCGAAATGCTCTCACTCTAGATGTCAGTTATTGGCCATTCATTCTCTCTCACGATCGACATACCTATTATTCATTTTTTTTTCGGCGCGACGTTAGAATATTTCGCGGTTTACCGCGGTACAACCGACAATAATAGACGAGCCGACGTCCGATAACGCGTGTTTTGCCAGAATTTGTTTCCGAAAAATCAACCGAGTATCTTCTTCCCATTTAAACTCTTTTTATTTTGCCATCAGGTGGTTAAAAAACATCACCACAGTTAATAAACATATATTTCAATACGGCGAAATAAATATTTCGTCGGGGCGCAAACAAATATACATGCCATAGGGTAAACCGAGGAGAGATGCCACATTTTTTTATTTGTACTAAAACACATCGACGGACTGAACATTTATTAAATCCTCTACAATATAACAAAAATATAAACTCTTAACTTCTTAAAAAACGAAAAGTATCCCGTAACTAATCAAATTGCGGAAGTTACAAGACATCGTTGTGAACACTACATTTTGGCATCTCTCCTCTGCTATAGAGGAGAGATGCCAGAAGGTGAAAGGAGAGATGCCTAATGCTTTATTTGGTTGTTCCTAATATTTTTCCGCAAGGTTGACAAACATTCGCAAATTTAGTGCATCCCTCATATAGCCAGGCATGACAGTGGATGCATTGTATCTAATCTTCTACCTTCTTCGTCCTGAGATATTTTTGCGCCCCTATTTACTTCATTGATTATTTACTTCATTACTTCAGCTGAAATCAAGTTCGCCTCAGTCCAGGAGCCTCTCGAAGGGCATTTGCGCTTATAAAAAGTCGGCATGTCTGTAAAAAATTCATTTTGTACCTCGCGTATCTCACTCTTCGTTCGTGTGGCATCTCTCCTAAACCTATAGGAGAGATGCCACTTCCAATAAATTCAATTAATGTGAAGGTAGACACGACTGCTACGACACAATACACTGCCTTAATCTATAACGTTCCATACCGGTATTTGCTTACGAGCAAATGTTTCATTTTCATAGACAATGAGAACAGTTTCTGTACCTTCTCAAAAACTTTGAGAGTGCATGAGTGTTTTTCAGGCAGTACTTACCAGCAACACAGTTTTATCACATAGCATTAATACACGCGGATTTATGCAACATAAAGATACCGAAAGACCTGATGCGAGAGCCATCTGATCCTTACAGATCGAAATATTGCCATTTGGCATCTCTCCTCATATGGCATCTCTCCTCGGTTTGCCCTATATGTATGTCAATTATTAGAATGTTTATTTCATTCAAACATTAACCTTGAAACATTTATCCGTGTCAAGTTGATATTATAATAGTTAACGAATATTTTCTTCACCCAACAAAATGATTACCTCAATATATTCAAATATATCACATATTAAGTTTACAGTGCGTAGGTACTTGCATAAATACTACACATACTATAAACTCACAATCAGTGTGTGAATGCGCAGTACACCTAATGTTCAATCATGTCTATCTGAAGATCTATAGTTTCGTTCTGCCAATATCCAAATTATTGTCTTGGTAAATTCGCATACATGTTGTAATAAGAACGACGGCGTGACAATGGTGAAGTCCACTTTGAAAACGCCAGTGACAAGCATGAAAAGCTATCTTATATTCAAGGAAAATTCCAATCCTCTAATTCAGCTGATACGTCAGCCCTTTACGAGTACATCACCGTTCAAGATATTTTCATTTATACCTGCTTCCGAGAGAGCACGATGTTTCGGAACAGAATATACATATGTACATACAGGATCAATTTCCTTAGACCCAAAACTCTGTTACTTTCCGTTACTTGTCATTTTACGAAAAAATCATTCAAGTGGTGTCGAGGGAGATGTATGATACATGTAAGGCAATTCTGACAACACGAGTTACTTACAAGATATGAAAATCACCCTTACTTCTTAAACCTTAAATTCTACTAGGTCCGTATATGGACGTAGAGTCAATTTCTACACTCTCGAATAGAGATAAGACCATAAAGTGGGATTTCCCCGCTGACAAAATGTTTATTCTTACCTTAAAATACCACCCTTTCTCTGTAATTCTGTGTTCGATTTATTTAATTATAACAATTATTTTTAAAAATACAATTTTCTAAAGAAAAAAATGTGACATTTCATGAACACAACTTGAGAAATGGTCGATTTTGTAGAAATGCAATTTTAATTTTCATAAACTATTAATTTCATTGTATTTTGCAATCTTTTCTGCCCCAATTTAATATATCAAGTTATTCAATTTTTTGGCAAAAAATAAAAGTTATACGCAGTCAAACTCTCGAGGTCCGTATATGGACCGAATAACTACAAGTGGTGAAAAGTTGAGGTGTAACATTTAAAGGTTAATGGAAATCGATTTTTTTACTCTTATAAAAGTTTTAGAACACGTCAATAGTGACAAAAAAGGTATACGGTACAATTCTCGACCTTTGAACCGTTTGTCAGGCATTTCCGCCCAAAGTACAAGAGTAAGTAAAATAAGTAAGAGAGAGTCAGGTTCAGGTATCGATCTTTTTATTCGAAAGACTTTTCCACATAAAATGATAAATATCGGAAATAAAAGAGATTTCGGGTCATAGAAAACTCACCTTATATAGTTTTAAGAAGAAACTGTTTCAACGTTTGTCAACCACTTAACACATTCTTACAGCATATTTTACAATTAGTTAGGGCGCAACTCATCAGTGTATTTCATAATTAGTAGGAGCACAACTTATCAGTATATTTCACCATTAGGCGGGGCGCAACATATCGTTAAACTCGTTAGCAGGGTCAGTATAACTTATATCTCGCAGTTAACTCATCGGTGCCAGAGAGTTCCCCTTTTCATAAAAAATCAACCCGGTGATTTCTCAAATCGAGTTCAACGTTAGATACATTCGGATGGATTCAATTACTCAGAAATAAAGACAATTGGATAAAGAGAATCAGGAAAACAAACTAAAAGGAGAAGTTGGCGGCAGTTAAGTGCCTTTACTGACGCGTAGTTGAGCTTCCAAAAACGCGCATAAACGAGATTTGCCTATGCATTCAAAATTCATTCTTCGAATCCGAGTTTAAGATGCAATTGGTACGCTGTTATTTTCTTAAATTAAAACGTTTTAATAGAAAAATTCCAAACGGAATGAAAATGCGTTCTTTTGACAGTCAAAATTGCGAATTATCCGATCGTCCCAAGCATGTGTTTCTCAGAAAACCAACCAAGCGTTTCTGTTCGATCGATGCCCGGGCTATTGACAGAGGATACCCCCTCTTTAAGGATGAACACGGATAACTGTCGCTCGCCGGATCCTATCAGTAACGTTCGGATCGATCGTTCTCGCCGTCAACGTACTAAAGCAAGGTATACGCTTACTGACACTTTAAGGTGTGATAGTTTTGGCTGTGATGAGAGAACAGATTCGATTTATCGTATATGGTATAATTAACGAGCAAGGGTTGCTCTACATATCCGTCAAGCAACCAGAGAAGCATAGATGTATGCATATTTATGAAATATTCGTTTATATGTCATATCATAACTGTAGCCCTAATTCAAATTTGCATTTTATCAATGCAATCAATTATAAACGTTAAATTCGTGCAAGATGCTAATGTTTGTTATCGATTTCACGGAAGCAGCGCACTCAGATAGTATAATGTCCCTACCCCTCCCCACCTATAACCTCCCTACAATCTTCTATAGGATACATACTAATGTCTTGTTAACTTAAATTTATAGTTACCTAAATGGTGACTATATATTGGATGACTATCAATTTAAGTTAGCGGAAAGTAAAAGATGTACCTATATGTGCTCAACAGAAGACTATCTAAGGTTACTTATTACGGTGCGGCGCTGTGTTGTGTGGATATCGTGACACATACACACATACCTCATGTACCTACATATACATATCTCATGTATATACACGTCGTTAAGGTAAAATTTCTAAATCGCATGACTGAGCTTTTTCGTGTGAAGGGTCCCTCGCTGCCTCAATCGCAGATTTCCCCTGATTTTGAAAAATATTTTTCGCCGACTACGCGCGTCTAAAAACGATTTCAAATAACTTTTTCATGATTTCTTTTGTGATTTCAAAAGAGATTTCCTGAGTAAATAGCCCCTCGCACGCGCCTTTGCCTCGTCGATGTTTGCGAAGTATTCCGCGAAGTGGAAAAAAAAACTGGGCACACAGACGCACGGGCGTCTGTTTTGACGGCGCGAGCGTTTCGAAAGAAAGGTCACGATGCTAGTACATTTAGTACATCGAGATACCTATACGGTACGATCTTATTTATCCGGAACATCGTTTCTCCGACACGTCCAGTAATACAACACCACGGCGGATTAAAACCATTGGAAACTATTTTTCTGAGTGGTAACTTTTAACACTTTTATACTACAATAAATATACATGTATATAGAGAAAATTGAGTCTGCATAAAAAATATTCATATTTTTAAATACTAATAGAAATCTGTATATATATTCAATATCACACGAAAAAGAAAATGCCTGAAAAAATAATTATTCTTAAAGTTTCAAATGCATTTCTCTCGACGAGATTGTGACGTCATCGAAACCCAGAGACGCATTTATGCTAACCAAGGAGTGCGGGAGAGATATAAAACGATGACGCGCGTATTGCATTTCTAAATTTCGATTACCAACTTAAATAAGGCCGAATATAAAAGATGAAAAATACGGGGTAAATAATATTGTCCAAATTTTTCGAATTTGCAATAAAAACAAATTAATAAGAGCACCGAATTAAATAGTAAGTTTTACAATTATTATTATTATTATTATTACAATTCATTACTGTGCCAAAATAATAACAGGGTGGCTACATAAACTTTATTATAGAATTCCCCGACTATTCCCTGACTATTTCAGATAACATTTTGTAAGTATTCCTAATATTTTCATTCATATTAAGAGTCTTGTATAATCAAATCAACAAAGCTATGAATAATCATAATACAAGAATACGAAGCTGCACAGAGGTTTATACGCTAAGAAAGTAACACGTAGTTAAAAAAGAAGTAAAGTAGGGGTTCATGGTAGAAACCCTAATTCTAGTCGATGGGACACGTGCGCTACTACTGGAGATATTTGAAGCAACCACGCAAACTGCATTATAAAATGTATCAACGATGAAATTTCGAGAAGAGCTCCACTTCATTTATAATTTTCAGTAAAAATCCAAAATTTCTTGACATCCTGATTCTCCAGGTCTGTAACCACCCTAAGCAAGCAGGTGACAGCTTCGATAATATTGAGTTGAGTAATCTGCAGAATAGTAAGTAATCATTACTATTCGAATGGTAGTCATTACAATGCTGTAAATTGTACAACACAATATATCTGAAGTTGTTATTTACTTACTATTTCAGCATATTGACTGTTCAATTTTCTCCGTGTAATGGCGTACAAAAAGACAATGTAACTTTAGAATGTGTTACTTTATGTTGTATAACTATTTCAAGGTGCGTCTTTTAAATAGCTTTGTTGAAAGTTAGCAAAATTTACTCAAATTAGTAGGCTCGTAATATCTCCATCTCCGCTTACTTTCATATGTAATTCCGAGAATTCAATCATACCGAGAATTCAATGTTTATTGGATGACAGTAAATATTAACCAATAAGGATTGAATACTAATTGAATACTGATTTTCATCTCGTAAATCGATGTACCCTAACTAACTATCACCTGAAAAATTTCGTCGAGCTATTTTTAAAATTCCCAGAATTGAAAGATGCGCCTTAAAAGTTTTAATAATGTACATAGTGACAACTTCAAACGTATTATCTATGTTTTGTTTACGTAGTATCTACAATGAGAACGAATATGCTTGATCGAAATAAACATGTTTTTAAACCGCCCTAAGAGCACATTGTATCAATTAGAATGAATATCAATTGGACGTATATAAATATTATTGATTTCACTGAATATTATTTCGATGAAAATGATATTCATTCGAATCGAATAAATGAGCTCTTAGGACTATCGAAAAATACGTTCATTTTGTTCAATTGAGTAAATTTTTTTCTAAGTAAACTCCCTACATTCCAATAATCAGAGAAATCCAGTAATCCAGCACCAGTTCGTTTGTAATAGCTCCGGATTAGTGAAATTCTACTGTATTAGTAAAACTCTCTCGAAGTTCTACAGCAGTGCGGATCACGATTCGCTCGTCTTATAAGTAAACTTCTATGCAGCTGGCAAGTTCGAATATAATTACACGTTTAATTCCTACTACCTCCTCTGTGCGAAGAAAAATAAATGAAGCAAATTGATCGATTGTTACGCAGAAAATGCATTGGGCTACGATCGAACTGCACCCGACGCGGGAAACGTAAATCTCCCCTGCGCGTCCTTACGAGTCCTTGCGAGTGCAATCCTCCCTCTTCCCTATCCGAGCTCCGCACCGTTAAAGCGCGAGAAAGATAGGTACCTACTCTCTCGGACGTGATTAAATTGATTGAACGCTCCTACAAAAGTATCGAGCTCGCTCACCTCCTTTTACTGGGCAGTGAAAACTGAAGAAACCCTTACGAGCAGAAAAAATCCGCTTGTTTCCATCCCACAGCCTACCGCGCCCGACAATTGGTTTCGACCGATCGCGAATCAGCGGCCTAATTCACAATAACCCTAAGGACTCCACCTACCTTGAGCAGTGGTCTCTTGGATCGTCAACAGAGCAACGAAGGCGAGCAATCGAAGCACCATTTTTACACAAAGAACACTTCACTTCAAACTTCCACACTTTTCGGCCACGTCGGAACGATCGACGCGGAAACTCCGTCACTCTCGGTAGTCCCGCTGCAGACGTCCGCGACGGCACTATACGATGGCACGCACCGCGCGTCGCGGAGACACACGCGAGAACACTGATATTCGTCCGTCACACGACCGACGACGACACTAGTACGGTGACGCCGGGTCGGGACCCGTTCGCGGACGAGTTCGCAACTGGTACCGACTCCGCGAGGTTCGCGTTCACACCGGACATACACGTTTCTCGCACATCCGAGTGCGACGGTCCGACGATGTAGTCGTTATCGTTGCGATCGCGTCGGAGGTGGTCGCGGGCGACGCTTGCCTCATCTTCGGGCGAAATTCTCGTGTGGAAACGCGCGCGAATGTACGGCGTCTACATTCGTTCGAGATCGACCGAGCAGAGCGCCGAGTGTCAATCCTCTTCCCGTCGCACTACGCGTTTCACCGCGGTGCACATGGACGCACTCGGAACGGAGAGAAGACCCGTGGGACGATAAACCCGTGACGCGGCGCGGCGCGAAATGATTCTGCGGCGAATGTTTTGGAGCCGGCGCTTGCGCCCCGAAACATCTGCGTCGGCCGGCGCCTATCCGGCGAACGCGGCGCAGCTCATTCCGCGTGTAACGCGTCAGGGGGATGGATGCTCGCTGAACAAACAGCTCCGCGGGATACCGGGCGGTTGCACGTCTCACTTTGTCGCCTCTCCACGGTACGCCGAATAGGTAGAGGCTGCGAGCGCACTGACCGCGCGTTTTCGCGGATACCGCCGTAAATGTACCTACGGGGTTTATTCGCGGAGTTTGTTGTTACTGGGGTAGAGCGGGGAATGTTTACCTCTCTAGTGATGGTGTAGGTAGGTACCTATACGTATTATCATCGTCGGAGTATTGACCCCTGTGATTTTCGTTGCGTACACAGTATGAAATTTTGTATTAAATTTAACACATTTTATTATTCCAAGTAGCCCATACAAATGTTTGTGTTAATTTAACTAAAATTTCCTGCGATTAAAAGTAACACAAGAATTATATTATATATTTAACATAAATTCAATGGTTTCTCTATGTTGAAGTAACAATTGATTTATGTTATTTTAACTGATTGCTTTGTATCTTTTAACTTAAGAATCCGGTCTAAATTGAATTCACTAGGGAAACCGCCATGATTTTTCCAAGATTTTTAATCGCTCCTCATTTCCAGATAACAAATATTTCACTGATAAACTATGGTTTTTCCGATAAAGGATACTTTCAAATTGTTACACGTAGTCTTAGTTTTGTTAATAAATCTTGTATTAACAAAAACATAACTTCACGAAAAGCCCCTAGCATTCCCCGGAATGGACAAATTATCAATTACTGGACTACAATAGTTTACCGTGAAAAACGAATACCACGTGTAACAATTTTATAGTCTCCCTCGCCGAAAACAAAATAGCTCATCAGTGAAATCATTCTTATTTAGAAATAAGAAGGGTTCTAAATTCTCATAAAAGAGTAACGTAAAAGAGTACGTAAAAGAGTAGGGGAAAGTCGGATAAGATGACGACGTTAAGCTTTGATGATTTTTCCTCATCTTAATATTTATTGAATCGATGCCAGAATATCTCCATCATATTCTTCAAACTCTCTAGTTTGAAGCTATATATTTGAAAAATTGAATTTCACAAGTCTAGTACTTAAAAAATGCAATTTAGAAATAAAGGTGATCTTCGTCATCTTACCCCCTTTTGCGGGTAAGATGACGAACTAAGACAATACATGATTTTAACAACAAATATATTTATTTTTCTCATTAGAACGCTATCACAACACAGTCTCATATCATCATATTTGAGTACATAATTACGTTGCCAAAGAACTCAGCTACGCCAAGTTTTTGTGACTTAGAAAAACTTTTGACATAAGATGACTTAGAATAACAGCACAAAATGTAAAGCCATATAGAAATAGCTGGAAACCTATCAACTTCAAAGTACTTAAGTAAAAGATTCAAGTGAAGAACGCGAAGTTAAATTTTTAGGAACCCGGTATCTATCTACGTAAGTTCGTCATCTTACTCGACATCGCCATTTTGAGTTCAGTAAAATATTTCTGAACTTCAACTAACCAGAAAGCATTGAAATTAGACATCAATAGACGTGTTTAAGCAGTACTTTAAGGATATCACAAGTAGAAATTGAAAATATTTACTCAGCAAGCGTAATTCCTTACGGAACACTTTCAAGAACTTATAACGACGGAGCACGAAATCACGTTTTCCGTTTCAGTGAACGATATGTGCACTAGAGAGGATGGGAATTTTGGGGTTGCCGTGGGTGGTGCGGTACTAGCGCTTTCTAATGGTGTAGGAACCGGCCCTTAATCTAGCGTCAATATTGTTAAATATCGAATTCGTCATCTTACACGCCTCGTCATCTTACCCGATTTTTCCCTACGTAAAACATGGCGGCTTTACCAACCTAGACCGGATCCTTAAAGAAATATTCAATATGAATATACGAGTACAACATCAGTTAATGTATTTGTTTCTTTATGTGAAATACAGTTTCCTTTGATTTTGGTCTCAAATTTGTCATCTTTTCGGCAGAAATGATGAGGTAAACTTTCAGAAACAACCTATTTCTTTAATGAAATTAGAATTCGGATAGTACAATCTCACAAAAAAACATACGATCTTGTAGATTTTGTTTTTATGCATAAGTTACATTTAAAATGTATTAAAATGAATCAACGTGTGTGTGTGTGTGTGTGTGTGTGTGTGTGTGTGTGTGTGTGTGTGTGTGTGTGTGCGTGAGTGAGTGAGTGAGTGAGGATTGTGTTAAAATAACACACAAAAGAATGTTAGATTTAACGTAAACACTTTTACAAGCACACTTTTTAACAAGAAAACAGAAAAATTCCAATTGTGTATATAATTATTCAGATAAAAATTGTAGAGAAAAGCTTGGAAACCCTGAGGCTTCCGCGTTCGATACCTCGTGGTTGGATAATTGTACGATAAACAATTGAACGAATGTAGCTCGAGTATAATAAACGATAGTGTAATTTTTACGAAGCGAAACTTGGTTCATCTACTTTAATTTATCGCTATTTCGTTATGTGCGTAAGAAAAAGATTTACCAAAATTGAATGCCCATATAGAAATATGTTAGGGACAGCGTTACATTTCCCTATTAAGGATATTCCTATTGGATACCTATCACGTCCCCACTGAATTCCGATTAGATACCTATAGGGACCCTACTGAATTCCTAACTAAATCTCTACACGAGTGATACTTTAGAAACCTTATCCGCACAATGATGCAGTTGAGAAAATTGGAAAATATTAATAAATTTGGTTTTTATGGACCAAAAGAGATATAATATCGAGATCTTGGCTATAAGTTATCTTAGCATAAAATGAAAATAATAAAAAAAATAGAGGGGAGAACTTCTAAACATTCAATCGACATTACAATATCGACAAATAATCGCTTCAAATCATATTACATACGCGGAAAATTCGTATGTTTCGTATGTAGAATGTGGTTCCGAAGATGGTAGTTATTGGATAATATGATATGTAACGCTTTGTAGAGTATAAGGTGTACGCTATTGGCCTAAGGCCCGAGGGTACCATACGATTGGCTAAGCCCGCTGTCTCACGGGTCGGTATGGTTTCGGCGCAGTAAGTATAGGTACGGTAAATGTCGTACCGATTCTAATATACAAAGCGCTTCGCGCCGATGCCACACCGACCCGTGTGCGAACATTGATACAAAATGTATACCGCAAAATGATAGCTGCATGCATACCGAGCGCGGTTTTTGCTCGAAGCTTACCGACCCGTGAGACAGACGGCGTGCAAGGAAAAGTGCGGCAAACGTTTCGAGAAAAGATCCCTAGTTTCTCCACAGACCATAAATGATGGCGTCCTTACGCATACCGTATGTCCCACTCTGTACGGGCCAGTTTGTAGTTACCTTCGGGGAGGCTTGGACGGTACTTGAGTGATTTAATACCGGTAGAAGTCGAGTCGGTAGTTAGAGTTGGTGTCAATTCGGGAGATCGAAGCGTCTAACCTCGAAATTATGAATTTGTGAATAATGGTGAGTAATTTCCATTCCATTTAAATCCATAATTTCGAGGTAAGACGCTTCGATCTCCCGAATTGACACCAACTCTAACTACCGACTCGACTTCTACCGGTATTAAATCACTCGAGTACCGACCAAGCTTCCCCGAAGGTAAATTCAAACTGGCCCGTATAGAGTGGGACATACGGTAGGTACATGAGAAGTATTTATGATCTGTGGTTTCGCCGGACATTGGCCTACATGTCATCGCAACCAAAGGACTGTCCATACATTACCTAAGACATTGCGTGCCACGTCGCTCATATATGAGTCTAAGAACTCATATCGTTTTTCTTAAATTTTCAAAATGGAGTGCTAACTTTACATACTCGTGACACCAACATTTCGCGATTACAGCGCGATTACAGCGTGGCACGCAATGTTTTAAGGGGAGAAATCCCTTTAGGAGCGTGAAAAATAGGTATTTTTCAGGAATTTTTTTAGAGGGGATAAAATAATCTGATCATTTTCAAATTCGGACATGAGTTTATTATAACTGTCAAGTTTTAAGAAAAAATATTTTTTATCGGGATGACCAACAAAATTGCGGCGTTATTAAGGGTCTTCGGACGTCTGTTTTCCGCAACATCGAAAAGTGCTGCAGTTGTCACTCTTTTTCTGTTGATCTGAAAAAGATATAAGTGTCATCCGTTCACTGACATATTAAGGGGAAGGACATACCTAAGAAAATAATGAAAAAGTGCAAAATTGAAAATTTGGGAGCCTTTTACTCCAAAGTTCGAATTTTCGACCATTTTTTCGACATATTTGACCCCCAAAACATTATTTATTTACACGCTACCTTTCAAACTTTAGGTACATCCTTCCGATAATATTACTGAAAGTAACCTCCCAAAATTTCATCCAAATCGGTCGATAACTTTTTGAGCTACAACACGAGCAGTTTTTGAAGAAGTAGTTTCGAGATAATCGCGTTTAAAGTTGACTCGCTACCTGACCGCATGCTGTTCCCGCGCTCTAGACTATATGCGATAACTCCGCAAATATTCAATATTTCGAGTTTTCCTTTGGTCAGTATATTCTTTGGGTATCATACTTTTGAAATATGTAGAAAAAATCGATTTTTTGAAAATTCTAAAGAGATTTCTCCCCTTAAGGGGCGTCTGCCGGTTCTAGGGATTTTGAAAATCCGTAGAAGAAACTTCTTACGCGACATCTGAGAATGATTTCACTGTCGGTAAAATAATGAAACTCATTAGCATAGTAACGCTGAAGAGTATATCATTCCTGAATATTACGGTATTCAAATCAGAGAAAAAATGGGTCATTACATCCATGCGTGACATGTACACCTAGCGTTAATGATTCTGATCGACCCGCTTTGGATGACGGTACTTGTATCGAGTCGACCGTAGCTGAAAGATTCAAGTGAATCTTAGTGTTTTGCTATGAAGGCTAAATTTTATTGGTGCTTCATGGCAAAACAAGAAGATCCGCTTGTACCGTACATTGGAATCAATAGTATGCAGCGAATCGCAGGTCTGAAATTACCTAGCATTCTTCGTAAGTACACAATATGTCTAATTTAGCTGAAAGTTTGGTGCCTGTGAAATCGATTACATACGTTATCAGTCATGACAGTTGTCGACTCCAATTTGAATAATGCTTAAATAAATTTTTAATTATAATGTTTTATGAGAACCTATTTCCGACCTGTAAAAGCTCAGGCTGAGTAGTTTCCAAATTATTTTGCTGCAAAAAAATCATTAGAAATTAACTGAGAACTTTTCGCGTACATTTTTTAATACTACCAACCGCAATAATGCTAAATGACGCTCCTTGAGGTACCCGTCTCCAAATTTTCTCGTACCTTTAGGGTAGTAAGAGTGACCCGGACATGCACCTTAATAAACTAATACCTATATACAATTAAAAGAACATCTCCATTTCCGAACATTTTTATACGCTTAAACTATTTTTCATCAATTCCACACGACCATTTATACATCATAATGCAACGTTTTTTTTTGTAAATATACGGCTAAAAAATGTATTATTCAATGGTGAAACTCGCGAGGGAGTTAACAAGCAAATTGACAGTCGCGATACTTTTTGCAATATTAGGTTTCTTGAGTACTTGCGTTAAAATCGGGCTGCATTGCGTTCCGCGGGCTACCCTCGGGCATGCAGGAAAATTCACTTCACTTTATATCGCGAATTATCGTTTTACAAAAACCCCGTAGGTACTATGAGATGCATCTCTAGAGAAACACCTGCTTTAAAAATTCTTAGTACGAACACTTTTCACGTAATGTCATGGGGTCGCTGCATGTGTATTATTCATTGAAAACAAAAAGACGCCTTTTCACTCAATGACATATGGTGATCATACATACAGCGACTCGATGACGTCACATGAAAAATGTTTGTATTAACAATTTTGAAGGCAGATGTTTCTCAGGAGATACACCTGACAGTACGGGATATTTGTCAAACGATAACTCGCGATACAAAAAAATATAAAGACAGTGAAGTGTGAATTTTCCTGCATTTCTGAGGGTATTCCACGGACGCAATGCAACCCGATTTTATCGCAAATACTCAAGAAACCTAATATTGCTGAAAGTATCGCGGCTGTAAATTTACTTGTCAACTCTCTCGCGATTTTCACCATTAAATAATACATTTTTTAGCCACATATTTCCAAAAATGTTGCATTATGATGTATAAATGGTCGTGTAGAATTGATAAAAAATAATTCTAATTGTGTAAAAATGTGTAAAAGTGTTCAGAAATGGAGATATCCTTTCCATTACAGGTTTAATTTTATTAGGGCGTATGTCCGAGGCACTGTTACCATCCTGAAGATACGAGAAAACCTGGAGACAGGCACCTTAAGGCGATTTTGAGGAGTCACACTCTTTACCCTTCTCCATATAAGTAGTAGATTCAGTAGTATTTTTCATATCCACGCCTCCCTCCCTTATTAGTATTACGTAAGAAAATTTAATTTAACAAACTCGATACAAAATAGTTTGTTGGGTTTTGAGACTATTTTCAATTAACCTTCCTAAGTTACTCATTTCGACTATACACAGAGGTTTGTTTGGGTCAAAAATGACCCACATATATAATAACACGTTCGTTACTGTTTATTGCTCCATTTTTGAATACACTTTGGTATTGATTACTTACTTCTAAATACTGGATACGTATTTAAATGAAAAAATATTGCTTTTTGAATATTAACGTACATAAAATTTTTTTCTTTAGAACGCTTACATCTAACTAGTGATGATTTTGTCCTGTAATGTGCTACAGAAAAACCATTATGAGCACCTCAAGCACATGTGTTTGCACTAGATGACCCTTACAAGTAAATGTTTGACAACGGTGATATTTGTAAAAAAATTTGTTGTCAGTTTTCTCGCATAAGTAGCAAGGACCTTTTTTCTTCGCGCCTAAAGACTGAGATATAGAAGAAGAAGGTACCACTTCAGATTTACTTTTCAAGTTTAAAAGTTTTGACAAACTAAAAATGCACCCTGCTGCGTGAACGTTTGTTAAATAACTGATAGGATAATCGAAGAAAGAAGGAGGCGTCAATGTCAAACGCGAATAAGTTCGGATCCGCGAGCTGCTGTGAGCAGCAGCTCTGCAACGAACAACATTGTTGCTGCTATGTAACTTACGCGAGTACTTTATTTTGCTCGTCCTATATATGTATAATAATAAGCATGTTATGATACGTTATTTAGTCTTATCAGTCTAAACACGAAATATGCAAAAATCGCCGCACAAAAGCATTGGGTCATTTTTGACCCGAATAACCTCCGCGTGTAACTATTTTTATCGTAAGTACTCCTGATCGATTTTTCAAAAATTGAAATCACCAGAATTTCTCTATAGACTATACAAATAAAGTCACGAACCCATAAGTATGTATCGTGTGCTGTCTTAGTGTTATTAATAAAATTAATATGCTACGGGTCAGAAATGACCCGAGCGACTTAGGAAGGTTAAGTACTTGTTCAAAATACGTGGCATCACTTTTAAAAATCTCGTAATACTATCGAAAAACTGTTGTTCATTCTTGTTTAATATTTAAATGAAGTTAATTCTTTTCCAATGTATATATGTAAGGAATAAAGGAAGAATTCCTGTAATATTTGTTACGTATAATTGTTCTCACTCTCCCCATCCCCCTCCTAACGTAAGTCACCATAGAGATTTGTATGGCCCCCCTTGCCCTCCCCTCTCTCCTCCCACTCTAAACCGCTTTACATAATTTATAGACAGCACCCAATTGTAGGGCGCCTTCGGACCTTCAGCCAATAACGTACACCTTATAATAATATATATATCTATCTATATATATAAAAATGAATGTTTGTCTGTCTGTCTGTCTGTGTCTGTCTGTCTGTCTGTATGTCTCTTATGCCTTCCTAAACCGTTCATCCGATTGCGATGAAATTTTGGGAAATGGTTGGACGCATGCCCGCGATGGTTTTTGAGTTAGTAAATCCTATACAGGGTGTTCAAAAAGTCCCGGTACGGCCGATTATCTCAACGGGAAAACATTTTAGAGAAAAATGTTTAATACAAAACTTTAAGGATTTTCCCTTGGCTACCCAGTGGTCGTATTGGATTTGACTTTGACCGTGACCTTTAAGGTAATATCAAATGCCTTCCTAAACCGTTCATCCGATTGCGATGAAACTTTGGGGAATGGTTGGACGCATGCCCGCGAAGGTTTCTGAGCTAGTAAATCTTATACAGGGTGTTCAAAAAGCACCGGTACTGATAATTATTATGCCTTCCTAAACCGTTCATCCGATTGCGATGAAAAGTTGGGGAATAGTTGGACGCATGCCCGCGAAGGTTTCTGAGTTAGTAAATCTTATACAGGGTGTTCAAAAAGTACCAGTACGGATGATTATTATGCCTTCCTAAACCGTTCATCCGATTGCGATGATAATTTTGGGAACAGTTGGACGCATATCCGCGAAGGTTTCTGAGTTAGTAAATCTTATAAAGGGTGTTCGAAAAGTCGAACTATACTTGACCTAAATTTGACCTCCGCTGACAATAAAGGTAACATGAAAAAAATGGTCAAGGACACATTTGAACGTGAAAAAAAATTAATTTGACCTTGATATAACGGCCTGAAGGCCATGGCCGGCGGCATGGCGGCTTTGAAGGTCATGGTGAAGGTCAAATCCAATATGACCATTGCGTAGCCCGGGAAAAATACTAAAAGTTTTGTATTAAAAATGTATTTAAACAATGGTGGACGGACAAAATCAATCCACAATCTACCCGTGCGAAGCCGGGACGGGCTGCTAGTACTCAATAAAACGCTACATATTATATCGTCCTATGACTACCATCCTCGGAATCATTATATGAATGATATGAATGAATACTAATGAGAGGATAATGTTACAAAATTAATACTAATGATAGTAATTTCTTATATATTTTTTTGCATTTTTTAGACAATATTTTAAAATTCCAATTCAATTTTTTTTCAATTAGAGTAATGTATACAGGGTGTCCTACAATGATCGTGACAGCGGGAAATGCAAGATTCCCTATTAAAAACTAAGTGTATAAAGTGCAAGTTATAATGTCGAGGGGGCAATAATTAAGGAATTGAGATAATTTCAAAATGACCAACAGGGTAACAGTAGGGAGGTTCAGTAATTTTTTTTTCAATGAAAATCGATAGAGTTTGGGTCACAAAAACGTTAACCAAAGTTTTAGCGCAAAATATTAAGAGTTAATCGTGCTATAAATATTTAGAAATCATGAATTGACGCGAGGCTAGAAAATGGGACCTCAAGACGAGGCTACGTTGCGTGACGTCAGTTGCCAGAAATCCCCGCCACAACGTCCAAACTACACTACTAAGGGCCGATTCCACCAACTCTGATTAAATGCTTGATTACCTAATCACGATTATATTTAATCGGCATTCTAATCATGATTAACGTGCAGTTACACAATTCGTTCCACCATGAATTTTACACCCCCGATTATCTAATCATATACCCTCTCCGCAATAAGTTTTGGTTTTGTTGTAACGGTGATTCTGATTGGTTCATCAACGGAACTTGTAATGGAGTAGGAGGAAAACCTGACGTGATCAACTGACGCGCTGCAAGCCGAGCTCTCAGTGAGCTGCCGAAATCTCCAACAGAATTTAAAAAGGAACCAGTTGCATAATACCGGAGAGCAAGCAGTTGTACTCTGGGTGCAATAGCGTGGTTTCTGAAATGTGCCTCCCTTTATTTAGTAAACATACAGAAAATTCTACGCGATTTTTAACGTAATATGATAATGTTACGATATTTTAAAATAGATTATATATTATTTATATATAAGAAGTAATTTATCTTTCTGTAGCGTGTTGCAAATTATGTACCTACAATTTCCAGAAGCAAAGCTTCAATACTGTCTTTCGATAACCGAAAACGCGTAATGAAATCCAAATCATCCAAAGTTTGGAAATAATTAATTCGTTCCTTAATTAAATGTGGCCTTCTATCAATTTCGATACCATTCTCATCATCAGATGATGATAAAATATCGTCGTAAAATAAATTCATGTCCGATATATAGTATTGCACAGCAGTGAAACTTCGACTTTGAGGTTATGTTGATCCACGTTAATCACTGGTTAGGTTCTTAATCGGCCAAAAATAGCTGATTCAGTTCAACGGTGATTATCTCACTTTAATCATGGTTTAAAAATTGGTGGAACGCAAGAGCATGATTAAATTAAGCTAATCGGGAATTAACAATTTAATCAGAGTTGGTGGTTTCGGCCCTAACTCAACCGTCTTATTTTAAGACACCTACATGTCTTAAAACTTGAGGTCACTTTTAAGACGTTTAATACCGTCTTAATACGTTAAGACACTATAAGTGTCTTACAATAAGACACTTCGAAAGTCTTATACTAAGACGGTTGGATGTATTGGAATATAAGACTAAAAACGTCTTGCAATAATTATACACAAATGTATAATTTTCAAACGTATATGTGAGCGCGAAATTATTCATAGTCAATATGAATACATTACAGGCGAGTCTATAAACATCGAAAATGTAATAATTTTCCTCATCAGAGTAATATTATAAAGTTCGATATTAAAGAAATTCGTTGGAAATGTATTCAAATCCACAATGAATCCAGCTCACACAAATCGAAACACTCTGAAATAAACACATCGCGTCAAAAAATGTCACTAATACTAATAAAAATATTGAAGTAATGATGAATGTATATCTCTAAGGGAAAGGTATTTTTAGTTATTTAAATGAAAAATCCAGAATTATATTGTGTTCACTTTATTGGTGATTGAGAAAACAAAATTTATTCCAACATGAAATAAAAATGAATTTACCGTATTTTTCAACTCGTTCGAGATGACTATCGCAGTTTCTTCAGTCTCAAAAAGTTCATCCACCTTGTCAACTGGAAAGGGGTTCTGTGTAAATAACATTCCCACCTGTGCTGTCTTTTAGGTTAGTTGTTGGCAATATCATTTGCATTGGAGACTGCACCAGCCCAATATTCCATTCACTATGGTCATCAATTATGCTGTCATCCGCATCATACCACATGTCCGATGCTTGATGTTTTTTTTGAATGATAATGTCTGTGTTTGCTATCATCAAACAATGCTGGATCGCGAGCACATAATTTCTTAAACTCTTCCAACACAACTTCAGCGTCAGGCTGATTATCTCGTGAGAGAAATCTAACACACTTGCGTCGTTGACCTAATGCACAAAACACTGTTTTTTCTTTTTTTTTCGACATTTTTGCACAGCAAAACATGCACAGCAAACAACCTCCGGAAAATGACGTGCTTGTTGGCCGCGTTGAATTTTACAGAAAGTGAGTTGAGGTGAGGTCGAAAAAGGAGGGGACGGTCCCGTTACCTAACAGTACAGGGGCCCCTTTCTCGAACTCGCTCGTATCTGCGTGCACGCATCTTAGCCAATAGACCAATCAGGATCAAGTATTCCATTGTGGTGGGGTTACGGACAACGGAATACTTGATCCTGATTGGTCTATCCGCTAAGATGCGTGCACGCAAAGATACGAGCGAGTTCGAGAAAGGGGTCCCAGTAAAGTACGC
Source organism: Xiphydria camelus (assembly GCA_963678675.1). Classification (NCBI taxonomy): domain Eukaryota; kingdom Metazoa; phylum Arthropoda; class Insecta; order Hymenoptera; family Xiphydriidae; genus Xiphydria; species Xiphydria camelus. The sequence goes on from OY783195.1 coordinate 9,946,584, forward strand.
TAAACCCTGTTCCAACCGAGCCGAAAACCGTACACCGAACGGTACACGTCATGTGCAGTAGAGTGCGCTCGTCGGTTTTTTCCTCGGGACCGGCTTTACTTGAGTAAAGAGAGAGTGTACAAATTTTCTGTAAGCGGTACGCGACATATACGACTGATGTAGATATTTTTTTATTAACAAATAATAAAAAGAAATAAAGGATACAAATTCGGCTGATGTGTTGACATTGACAATGAATAGAATTCAACGTGAAAATGAACTGTCATGCTCGATGTGTTTCTTTAATTGTCAGTCAAATGAAATTTTGTTTGAAAGTTTTTAATCTATCTTGCTTCGTTTCCAATATAATCAACCACTCAAATTTCATTCACTCAAAGCCCTTTTGAGGGTGACCGGAAACTTTTCGGGGGTAGTGTATATCTAAGGTTACATGTGAATAATGATGCTTGACGTCACAGGTAACAAGACGTTTGAAGTGTATTACCTGTGTAAGTGTCTTACTATTTTAAGCAACTTATTAATTTAAATGTCTTATACCTGAAGAAGTGTCTTACTTTAAGACGATTAAGCGTCTTTATCTTAAGACAGTACCATGTGTCTTATGATTTTAGACGGAAAATAAATGTCTTTTTGAGAAAAGACAGACAAACGTCTTGGAATAAGACACTGTTCGTGTCTTGAATTTCTGATCAATACACTTAACCGTCTTATTTTACGTCAATAAGACACTTTTCCGTATTATTTTCAGACGTTTCATCGAGAGGCCGGTTTGTAGTGTATGCTCGCAACGAGTAGATTTACCGTAGAAAACGCAACAGCCAGCAGTACGTATTAAGTAGTAGTGGCTTCAGCGCGGGTTTTAACGTCCACACGTCCAAAAATCACATACACTTCGTTGTCGCTGTCTCGGAACTAACTATTTCTTATTTAGTAGACGCTGCAAAGCCCGTTTAGATGGGACAGAGTGACCAGAAATCACTCTGTACCAAGCTACACACCACATGCTCATCTGGGCCGCTAGGCCCGTCGGGTTTTTTCCGGTTGTAAAGTATTGGAAACTTTTTAGCACAAGGGTAGTTATAAATCTGTACCCTCTCTTACCTTTCCTTTGCGATAATAAATCATATTCTTAAACTTAAGATTATAAATATCTAACATCGATCAGTTTTTGCTTATTTCAATACTCTCACTCAAGAAGTAATCGATTAAATTAATTCAGAAGTTTTCTTATCTATTATAATTTGCTTTTAGGGAACATAACAGTGGTCCAACATTTGTTGCTACGGATTAGGGCAAAACCCCAAAAGAATTCCTTAATCAGACCAAGTAATCATTATCATTCAATCTTAAATCTATGCTGATACATACATAGTTTGTAGATACAAATTACTCTTATATTCTAATAAGATTACATAAAAATTGATAGTATCGTGATTGAATTTATAAAAAATTAATATTAATATTCAACAGTAATCTTCATCATATGATACGTTAGGCAAATCTATAATATGTGCACTTCGTCGAAGTTTGTTTACTTCAGAATCTTTTGAGGAATTTACGTCAATCTTATTGTTTTTATCAACTTCATCTGTCTCAACAATAAGCCTTTTCTCAAATAGAAGCTTAGCCCTTTTCCCTTCTGACCATCACTGATTCACCCCCGAAACATTTGCCGATCCAAGAGAGCCAGATAGTTAAATCACGTTCGCACTACCTATACCGTATGTCCCACTCTGTACTGGCCAGTTTGAAAGTTACCTTCGGATAGGCTTGGTCGGTAATCGAGTCATTTAATACGGTAGAAGTCGAGTCGGCTGTTAGAGTTGGTGTCAATTCGAGAGATCGAAGCGTTTATCCTCGAAATTGTGAATTTGTGAATAATGGAAAATATGAAAATAATTATAATTACGGTATAAAATGTCTCGATTACCGACCAAGCCTATCCGAAGGTAACTTTCAAACTGGCCAGTACAGAGTGGGACATGCGGTATGCCTGCACTGCTCCCTGGGAGAAGGCGGAGCTTGTGTCTGGCAAGTGACGTCAAACCAATAAGAAAACGTTCTCGTCCCTAACGTTATCACCGGAGTTACAATGTGCAATTTGAAGTAGTAAATTTTATTTTTTTTTTAAATTCTTTCACGTACATGGTTACTTACATATGCATAATAGTTTCCATAGAGAAATAACATACAATATTTTTGGTCCGAACCTCCCTGTTCTGATGGTAACGTCGTTGACCCATAAACAGGTAAGCGCAAGGAGCTCCCATCCAAGGCATGCTCTACGTATACGCGCGCGTGATAGAACTCGGTGAATATATTTCAAACGCTGAACTGCTGTCAGGTGTTTAAATGGAGACGTTTTTGTAAGGGCAATATTTTTCTTATGAGATTTCTGTAAGAAATTAATTGACCAAGCCTAAATTGCAGTTACACTAGCTGAATAACATAGCAATGAATTATAAATGGTTAAAAAAAGGAATGTATTTATTACAAAATCGCCTCATTTAAAAAACTGACAACAGTTTAGCATTTGAATTTTCTCGGTCACGCGCGCGCGTAGGCCTTGGTCGAGGCCCCTTACGCTTATCTGCCAACGACGTTTGCAATCGGAGCTATCATCCTATAAGTTATCTTAAAACTCTTTTAGTTCCTTAACTATTGCCCCCTCGACATTATAACTTGCACTTTATACACCCAATAATCTTTTTAATAAGGTATATCCCATTTTCCGCTGTCACGGTCATTCTGGGATACCCTGTATAGTATGTTCGGAAGCAAAGTATGCAAAGGGACCTATAGTTTTATAGTGATTACCGTATTACTTTCTCGAGATTGAAATAGTGCATGCGTAATTTCTTACGTATCATTACACATGGTATCGAATGTTCCACACATATATTAACAACAATAATGTCCGTATTTGTACTACGATAATGGTCATAAAACTACGGGTCCCGTTATATACTTTACTCTTAGCCATACTGTATTACCGTAAAATCTCTACATTTCAAACAAGGAAACAAATAATTGCAAACTAGACAATTGAATCCGATTTGAAAATAAATTTCTATGCCATTCTGCCATCGATATCTACCACCAGAATCCTTTATGGAACGAATTACTAGAAGTATAAAAAGTATTAAAAATCAGTGATATACCAGTACAGTACCTAATGCTTCAGTTACGAACAGAATCATAGTGATTGGTATCTTCGGGTTAAAACTACAGGGTGCAGCAGTCAAACCTGCATTTTTTAAATAACTGTAAGAAATAAACGGTTGCATTTTAAAAAACTTTATTTTATTGATACCACATGTTAATGTACGTTAAAAAGCATTTAAGAAACATTCTTCATTGTTTAAAAATAACATTATTAAGATGTCGTCCATCTCGATCGATGCATTCTTGCAGGAAATGTATAAAATTGTCCATTACATGACGGAGCATCTGCTGTGGGATTCTTTCGATTTCCTGACAGATTCTCGCCTTCCGTTCTTCAATAGTACGAGGCCGTTCTTGGAAAACTTTGCTCTTTAGGTAGCCCCACAAGAAAAAATCACATACGGTGAAGTTGGGTGAACGGGGAACGGAGCAATTCCTTGGCCTCCCCGTTCACCCAACCTCACCGCATGTGATGTTTTCTTGAAGGACTACCTAAAGAGCTAAGTTTTTCAAGAACGGCCTCATACTCTTGAAGAATTGAAGGCGAGAATCTGTCAGGAAATCGAAAGAATCCCTCAATAGATGCTCCGTCATGTAATGGACAATTTTAGACATCGCCTGCAAGAATGCCTCATATCGAGATGGACGACATCTTAATAATGCTATTTTTAAACAATGAATAATGTTTCTTAAATGCTTTTTAACAATAGGTTAACATGGTATCAATAAAATTTAAAAAATGCAACCGTTTATTTCTTACAGTTATTTCAAAAATACAGGTTTGACTGCAACACCCTGTACAACAGGGGCTATTCACATATTACGTTACATTTTTGGAGGACGGGGAGAGGAATCACGAGAGTGTAACAAAATGTGACATGAGAGGGGGGAGCTTGTATTTATGACATCATAAGTTTTAGATAAAACGGTATAATATTACTAAAAAAATTACATTTTTCGCATGAAACCTTCTTTTATAAGCTACAGTAGTTCATTAATTTTCAAGGTTCGCTACAAGCATATTCTAGTCGCTACAAAGCTATTTTGAAATAAATACAGATTAACAAATTAGTATATTATTGATATTTAATAATTCATTTTACTTTTCCACATGATCATAGGAAAATGGAAGTAGATCAGGTAGAATAATTCCAGTAAATGCAAAACATTAGACTTTTTTAACAAATTTAGATGGCTACATACGTATACCTACATATTTTTGTAACGTCATAAACGGGGGGTAAAGAGTTTTAATCTATGACAAACTGCGACAAAGAAGAAGGGGGGTATCGAAAAAGACCAAAAACTGTGTGACGTAATATGTGAACGGCCCGGTAGGTAGGTATGAAATAGCTGTAATAGTTTTCTCCGAAAAGAATAGCGAACAAGTACCTATTTTTCAACGACAAAAGTTTCTCTCTAATTTCCGAAAAGAAAAGTGTAATTACAAGTCTCTTTTATTGCATGCGCCGTTTATCCTATGAAATTATATATGAAATCTCACATATCATATAGTGAAGGAATAGTGTAAAATTTAATTTGATCACACAAAAAACATACATATATTCTAGAAGAACTATTTTCACCGCAGGAGTTAAATGCCAAGTGACAACGGATCCACACTCCAACATAATGAAATAGTACGAACCACGTAATACAAAATTAATCAGTTATAAGAATCTCAAAACGAATGATCTAGTTCTTTCATATACGTTCTCGCTAAAAAAGGAATTGTTCCGTTCACGAATAAGAAATCTAATTGCCCTTAATAGAAATCATAAAATTCACTAAAAATATCATTTTTGTGCTGATAAGAATCTTAGATTTTAACGTAAAACGATTCCTATTTACGAGAGAATGTTTTCACATTCCACGTAAAAAGATTCAGTCGTTTCAACACGAGGGGAGCTTTATTTTACAGTAAAATGATTTCCTTTTACCGGAAGAGGATTATCTGAACGACTTGAATCGTAATTGACGTTTTGTTACAGACGAAAATTCCTTTTGCAGTTAGAAGTGCACTTTTCATGGAATATTATGTAGTACGTCGTAAACCAGGCATAAAACAGAATAACTGAAACAAAGAATAAATAAACAAGTACACCTGGGTGTCTGATTTACAATGGAAAATACAATAGCGAGGTAAAAATGAAAAGCTATAGTTTTTCATGTACATATTGTATTACCAGAAAGATGCCAGATAAAAGTGGTAAGTTGCTTCTGAAAAAAACCTAGTTGAAATTAAAGAAATGAGCTAACTACCGCGTTTCTTCTTTCAATCACAGAAGTATTGCAAATAAAAAAAGAAGTTATATATAGCGATGAATATATGCACTTTGAAATTGCATTGAAAAATGTTTAAAAATGTCGAGAAACTTCTTCACTGCTATAAATAATAAAACCAAATGCACATTGTATATCTGTATCTCAGAGCCAGACTTTGTTAAGTCCTACATATGTTAAGACTATGGACTTAACATAGTCTGACTCTGAGGTACAGATATGTATTATACACAGGCATTCATTCATATGCATATATCCCAAATTTTGGTAAATACCTACATAAAATATTCATAAAAGACCATATCAAAAGACCAAAATTTTAATATCGTGGATATAAATCCTATAAGCGCGAACTTAACGAAGATAAGATGTATAGAAAAGTTTTGAAATGTGAAAAAAAGCGATATCAATATTTCTTCATCCGATTAGAGATATTTAATGAGAGAAAATTCACAGAAGTTAGAAAAAAAACATATTTTTCTATCTTAATCATACGACACAACCTGTTTTCTAATGAAAATTTGAAATCTAGATGTCGCTACATTTCAAACAAACCAACAATTCTTAAAATCGGCTGTACGATGAACTACCGCTAGTTCAAAAGTTAATGTTAACGTAAATATTAGTTTACATTCAGCGCAGGTCTACAACTTACTCTGTTTCATTATCTCAAGTGGAAAATGCAGTTTCTAATTCGCCTAATTATCTTCACTTCTCACAATTCTCCAAATACCGTTATGAAGATATCATTACGATAAATTAGCTTAATATAAAGGCCCCCACAGACCAACGCGGAAAATTCGCAGTGCCTGCGAAAGTTCGCACCGCTTGCGATTCGCATCAGACTGTACCCACTGCGGTAAATGTACAAGTTCAGACCCGCGCGATTTCGTCCGCACTAGACTGCGGATTGTCTGCGAATATATCCGCGCGGAATCGTAGTTCGCAGCTGGACGCGTTTCTTCGCGGATTCGCAGTAGTTCCGCAGTGTATACAAATACGAAAATACCTAATTGAAATGGAAAAGATTATTGAATTGGTACGAAAGTATCCTATACTTTATGACCTTTCTGACGAAAATTATAAAAATACTCGGAAAAAGGATAAGATTTGGAATATAATAGGAGAAGAAATAGGCGACAATGGTAAGTACTTACTATTTATTGTATTTAACATGTCTTGTTTAGCTACACCTACCAACTAGAATTAAAAATAAATAATAACATACCAATATTACATTTAGTCTAGGCATTTGTAAATTCAATTGTTTTTATTGTAAAAAAAACATTCTTTTTCATAGACCTGAATTAAAAAAAGTGGCAAATTTGTCTCGTACGGAAAATGCTAGTCTTGCTGCTCTCCTTCGGTCATTGTCAAAATTTTGAAAAGCTTCTAGTTCAGGTTCTGCTTGGTCTAAGAGTTCGATAAATCCATCATCACAATTTTTTGTTCGTAAGAAATTATGTAAGATGCATGCAGTTTTTACAATTAGAATAGTAGTATCAACTTTTGTTTCCATTGGTTTAAAAAAAATACGCCATTTTTGTGCTAATATACCAAAGGCATTTTCTACCACTCTTCTCGCTCTACAGAGTCTTACGTTATAATTTTCCTTGAAAACATCCACTTTACTTTGCTTGTATGGAAAGGGCCTTAACAAATATGGTTTTAGTGCAAAAGCTTCGTCTCCAATTATGACATGAGGAGAAGGTTCATTTTGTCCTGGGAGATTTTTTGGCTCTGGCACATTCATTAAATTTTCTTCAAATCTTCTGCCCATGTTGGAAGCTTCAAAAATGCCATCATCACTATTTTTACCAAAACCGCCAATATCAACTGAAATAAATCTATAATCCGGCCCAACAATAGCCATTAATACTATTGAAAACTTGTTTAAATAGCACCAATAATTAGATCCAGTTTTGTCTGGACACTTGATAGTAACATGTTTGCCATCGATGCTACCGATACAATTCGGGAATTGCCATGTATTTCTAAAGCCTTCTTCAGATTTTTTCCATATTTCTGTTGTGGGTTCGGGTAGATATGTATGTTGCAAATGTCTACATAAAGCTGCACAAACTTCTCTAACTATGGCACTTACAGTCGAAAAACCAACTCTAAAACTATGGCCAATTGTATAAAATGTATCTCCGGTGGCCAGGTACCTAAAACAATATTTTTTTTAGGGGAAGAGGTTAAAAAAAAGTGGAAGAATCTGCGCGATACTTACGCCAAGTACATTAGAACTAACAAAACTAAAACGGGACAAGCGGCAACTAATACAAAAAAATGGATATGGGCAGATTACATGGAAGGATTCAAACCGTTTTTAAATTTCGCCAAAACTGAATCTAATGTCAGCGACATCTATTCACAAGAATGTACAGCAATGACAACTATGAAGCCCCCTGAAAGCGTAGAAATGTTCGAAACTTCCGAATCAGAACAAACGAATTGTAGCCAAAATTTACAAGAAATACAGTCAGATAATTCTCAAACGCCAAATGTAGATATCATTCAGGTTCAACCCTCAGTATTGATACCTACATCAAGTACTGCTTCTAAAGTTAGCCCTGCGCTTAAAACTTCAGTTATACCCAAAGCAAACAAAAAACGAAAATTTGAGTCATCGACTTCTGTGAAAGATATGATAACTTATTTTGACAGCAAAAAAAGAGTAACGTATGATGCAACTGACCAACTTCTTTTGGCTCACGCATGTACGATAAAAACTTTCTCTCCTAGAAGACAAATTGAGACCAAAATGAAGATTGCGCAGATTATCATGGAACAAGAACTGCTTCAATTGGAGGAAAGTTCTTCAAACAGTCATCAATCTAGACCTGAAAGTACGGATACTTATCCAAACATCTCTTCGGTCGAAAGTATTTCAGTTGCATCCCTAGGTTCTCCAAACGATGTTACATTCCCCAGACAATTCGAAACATCTGACTACAACACAACTTCCGAAAACAGCTATGCTACACTAACCAACCAAACGCATGCTATCAGATACCAACCCGGTTCAGAAAAATCATCAGCTTCTAACTACCTTAACTTATTTAATCCATATAATAAATAAATACATTTACTAAATACTTATGACTGTATTCTTTTATTAATAAAATGTTTTATTTTGCTATTCACATGACTATTTTTGTATTAAATTCATAATATTAAATAAATACCAAATTTTTTATGTCTTACCTTAATGTTATGGCTAATCGTTCTTCGGGCGAAATAGCTTCTCGATAATTTGTATCTGATTTTCGAATATCATTTGTTATAAGGTGTAAAAGTTCATCGAAACAATCTATTGTCATCCTAAAGTAAATATAAAATCGTTTCTCGTCTTTTCGTAATTGCGGCATTAATGTATGAAATTCCCCATATTGTAGTCTTTCTTGGTTAATATTGTGAACCCATTTTTTCTTCTCCCTAAGGTTAGACACATAATATGATCAACATACTTATTTTTAGGTAATAATAATAATAATTTTACCTTAAATTTTGCTCTTCCAGTGCAAGCAACACAAGTGCTTCTTCTTCATCCGATGATGTATACATATTTATGTATTATAGATAAGTACTTAAGTATTGTTTGTTTTCGTTTTTAGCAATAGCATTCAACCTTTTCGATACAGAAAACACGACGCGTATGATGCGATTATATTCGCTTCGGTGTGAAGTTCCCTACGGATTCCGCTGCGAATTTCGCTGCGAACTTTCCGTCGCGAATTCGCTGCGAATTTTCCGCGTTGGTCTGTGGGGGCCTTAATACAATGGTCCCTTCTAATGGGGTATTTTTCATTTGTGCTTCAAGGAAGAAAAATTCTATTGTTTGTGGAAATTCAAGACGTTCAATTCTTAAATTCTTAGACGTTCAATTGTCTAAGAATAGAAAATAGCATACGTTCATTTGTAAGCATTGATACACAATCGATTTGGGGCTATTCAAAAAACTCGTAATACATATTTTCGACGAGAAATGACGAGAATTTAGCTCGTAAACTGACACTTTCAATCGAGAATAACAGTATGATGTAGACATAAATCAACTAATGTTTTATGGGGTTATGTTGACAGATGCCCAAGTTTATTTCATGGCGCCTATGAAATATTTATTTCGACCACTATTTACCGCTAAATCCATCCATAGGAAAACGGCAGAAGCAAAGTTGTACACCTAATATCTTAGGTCTTTCTAGTTTAGGAACAAAGCTTTGTAAAAAAATATTATAAAAATCAAATCGTACAAAAATTATTTAACAAGATTTATTTAAGTACCAAAGAACTTCGTATATTTTATTCAGGAGAAGGGAGATTCTTAAAAAATGACATAAGTTTCGGAGCTTTCAATAAAAAAATGATTATTTATTATAAAAAGAAATGAAAATACATGAAAAGCAGTACAAAATAAACATTTGTTTCACATAGTACAATCAGTGTACTCGTATATCGCCATTCGGTGCTCTTCATAAATTGGTTTTCCGTAATCAATGCAGCAAAACCAGGTTTTCTTATAGGCTTTTGTTGGAGAAAAAACCACCTTTTTCTTCTTTCTAGTTTATCTGTTCTTTTGGAGGTAGCAGGTTTTTCGATGTGTCAAATTTCGCTTATCCAAATTCTTAAAGATTTTGGCAACGACTCATTAGAGAACACCTATTTTAAGTTCTTGTACCACTAACTGATAAGCGAGGTTTTTTAAAAAACCTCTCCTGTTCGTTATTTTATTTTCCATATTAAAGTTATGCAGAATATTTGCATTGACTCCTGCTTAGTTGTTCGGGTTAGAGACGCGATAGTCAGTCCGAGAATCTGACCCTTCCCTGAGGTTGTAAAGCTCAGGTATACCGTGGTTTTCGGTACGCCAACGATATCTCCCGAACGTCTGTCAATGGCGAGTGACCCAAAGACAGGATTGTTAAAGGGTTAAAGAGGTAAATGACGAACATTTTAACCCACTAAAATTATATGTATTTAGAAAAGACAAAAAACACAAACGAGATATATTGATACTACTAAATTGACAAAAAATTGAGAAACTTGAACACACAAAAGAATAACATTGAATTTACGCGGATATTTAGTTTGAAGTGGAGATAAGGACAGAGCGTCGTGTCTCGGTGAAATCTAGAACGGAACTGCCTTAGCCTAAACTCGTAAATGTAACGAAAAAAAGGCTTTAAAGAGAGTACAATTAATTAAATTGCAATAACCTCTCCAGAATTTTTACAAACTTTATATTTCTATATTTCATTATTCTCATGTTAAATTTTCAAAATGTATTGCCTATATACACATATTGATTCACTTGCGTTGTACGTACATGTATGTATTAAATAAATAAACCTCATTTTATTTTAAAAAATAAAAAGGAGTAATTTATTAACAACCATTAAGGATAGAAAAACAAAAGTTGCATTCATTTCTTGACGTCACAGTATTCTCACGGTCAAATCACTGCGTAAATTTTCTGTTTATTGGTACACCTTCTACTTTATCCACTGTGAGTTCACCGTAACCTCACCCCGATAGCCAAGCGTGACTTTCACCCAAGCGTCACGCGGTGGCACCACATCTTGATGGCACGGGAGCTTCACTCTGCCGCCACCGAGTGATTGTCACTGATTGTGAGTGACGTTACTGGGATGCCACTTTAGTGACATAAAATAGAATTCGTTATTCGGTTGTTTCGCGCCCTCATAACGAAAATAACTATGTGAAGACAATGAATTTACCGACATTCGTGGTCGGTAAATTTACGAAGTGTGCACGTCGAAAAGGCACCGTGACTGCACTGAGTGTAAGGCCAAGCGAACGTTGAGACGCAGTTCAGTGAGGGGACGCAGGGCGACTCACAGCAGATTTTGTAACCCATAGAAATCTCTATAAGGGCCGGTTTTACCAACACGGTATAAACGCGGTATAGCGCTATACTGAGAATAACCAGCAATAAGCCTTATGGTTATTCTCAGTATAGCGCTATACCGCGTTTATACCTGTTGGTAAAACCGGCCCTAAAGGCCATCACACGTGAAAAAACGTAAGCAGTAACAGTAAGGATTGACCAATCAGAAATATAATTCTTACGGAATTATGCTTAAACAGGGTTTCTGATTGGTCAATCCTTACTGTTACTGCTTACGTTTTTTTACGTGTGATGGCCTTAAGAACGAATGTTCGGACGCAGTGTGAGGTGGCGTACTTTTCACGCACCGCGAGCCGGCCGAGCGAACGTTGAGACGCAGTTCAGTGAGGGGATGCAGGGTGACTCACCGCAGATTTTTGTAACCAGTAGACATCGCGAATGTTCGGACGCAGTGTGAGGTGGCGCACTTTTCACACGCCGTGAATCTGCGAGAGCCTGCGAAGGTTTGCGGTCAAAACACAAAACCGGACGTGATTTTTCGTTCGTGAACTTTAGTTTGTTAGTTTAAGATGGCATAATGCCGGGTTTACACACTTGCCAAACGTTTGTGCGGACTTAAAATATTATTATTATTAGTACTAAATAATAATAAAAAAATATATTATTGTATTATTTGTATTATAATTTAATATTTTGTGAACGATTCCTATCTGAATTTCATCCGCGGAATTAATTTTATAAATAATTTAAATAAAATCCTTTTCGGAGTGAATTTCACTCAGGACGGGATTAAATTAATTAAAAATCATCCACTCCGCATTCACTCCGCAAATCATTCCTCATTTAACTCCAGATTTTTTATAAATAATTTAAATAAAAACCTTTTCGGAGTGAATTTCACTCCGGACGGGATTAAATTAATTAAAAATCATCCACTCCGCATTTACTCCGCAAATCATTCCGCATTTAACTCCCGATTTTTTACAGTGTACGCAACACTACACTATCAAAAATCGGTAGTTAAATGCGGAGTGATTTGCGGAGTGAATGCGGAGTGGATGATTTTTAATTACTTTAATCCCGTCCGGAGTGAAAATCACTCCGAAAAAGATTTTATTTCAATTATTTATAAAATTAACTCCGCGGATGAAATTCAGATAGGAATCGTTCACAAAATATTAAATTATAATACAAAAATATAATACAATTAAATTATTATTATTTTCATTATTACTTTAGTACTAATAGTAATATTTTAAAAATATTACAGTATTACTATTATTAATAATATTACTAGGTATTACTTCATAAAAATATTACTCGTAAAAATATTATTTGCATGACCGTTGTCAAGATTAATGTGAATCATACGACAGTTTTGAGTTCAATGAATTTCTTGTCATTGAAAGTAAAGTTTTATTTTTGAATTTGATAAGCCTAATAATTTATCGTTACTAACTCGAGAGATTAGTGTCTATAGGTATCTTAAATGATCAATTAGGTATTGATACCATGTGTGTATATGATACTTTAATTTTTCAACTATGTAACATAGTGAATTTTAATTTATTACACTCTGTTATTATTTGCAATTTTCCAGAAAAGAATTTTTTGAAGGACTGACGGGTCAGCCTGACAGTTCGACCTGGCGCGTGGCGCGCCCACTAACTGAAAGGTAAAACTGCCGGTTTGAACCGCGCCGTTCCAAACCGACAGTTCGACCTGGCGCGTGGCGCGCCCACTAACTGAAAGGTAAAACTGCCGGTTTGAACCGCGCCGTTCCAAACCGACAGTTCGACCTCTGAGTGTATGGGCACCTATTCCTAGTCCCGAAGCGTCTCCTGAAGATCGCAGGTTCGAGTCCCGGCCGGGTAGGGTTTGAAAAAATAAACCGACACTAGTACCCCGATAGCAAAGCGTGGATTTACACCCTAGCCGCACGCAGTGCTGCCACGTAGTGGCGTCACTGTGGTCTCACGGTGGCATGATCGCGTGGAGTACACAAACTAAAAGCACCGTGGCTACACAATGAACATACTGCGTGGTTCACAGCGTAAAGACACAGTGGTTACACTCAGTGCAGTCACGGTGCCTTTTCGACGTGCACACTTCGTAAATTTACGGAACATGAATGTCGGTAAATTCATTGTCTTCACGAAATGTTTAACACGTTCGCTGCCGCCGGCGGAGACACATTGTCGTGCACATTACATTATTCAGTCTTTTACCGGCACTGAGCGCGATGCAATCAATCTAAAATTGGCAGCGAATGTGTTAAATTAGAAAATAACAAAATTAATATAATAATAGGTTTGTTCCCAGAAAGCAATTTGTGACCAGTTGCAAATTTTTATCTGCGCATGTGCGGTTGTAAATTTACAATTAATTGATTTCACACCCCGATAGAAGAATTTTTAAATTAGAAAATAACAAAATTGATATTATAATAATGTTTCAAACAGTGCAAATTGTACTGAATTATTTCATAAATAATGAATGATTAATTATCATAATCGCTACTGTTTTGAAAAAGAAAGTATCAAATTATTTTTAAAAATTTAATGAGATATATATATAAACCGGCCTTTACACAATGCAACACTGAGATATCTTGGCAAAAAAAATTAAGTTAAATATTTATTTAAATATTTTTGCCGAGATATCTCAGTGTTGCATTGTATAAAGGCCGGTTTTAGTTTACGTTTGACATAGCTCGAAATCGGCTTTCGGGTTTATCTCACTAGTCACAGTACTGTTGCTTTCAGGTATCGATATTATACAGGGTGTAAAAAAAGTCCCGGGACGGTCGAATATTTTGAAAAATACGCGCCGCATAGAAAAACAAAAAAACACGTATTCAATAGTTTCAAAAGTTCTATCCAGCCATATCAAACTCGACTCCCCTCCCCCCACCCCCACTGGGGGGCGGGGGGTAACTTCAATATTTTAAATGGAAACCCCCAATTTTTATTGCAGATTCGGGTTTTACGTTAAAAAATAAGAAACTTTTGTCTGAAATATTTTTTTGTATCAAGGGTAGATGGCGCTCCAATCGATGGGGGAAACATACAAATACGAAACCCTAAAAATTCATGGAAAAAACTTCAAAACGAAAAACAAAAAATACGTGTTCAATAGTTTTAAAAGTTCTATCCAGCCATATCAAATTCGACTCCCCTCCTCCCACCCCCGCTAGGGGGCGGGGGTAACTTCAAAATTTTTAATGGAAACCCCCAATTTTTATTGCAGATTCGGATTTTACGTTACAAAATAAGAAACTTTTGTCTGAAACATTTTTTTGTATCTTGGAAAATGAAATGTGGCCAAAATGATAAGGGCCCCCATCTATCCAGTAGGGAAATCGTGGAGTATAACCATGAAATTTAATTTTAGGCATTCGTATTCTCACTCTCCCATTGATTGGAGCGCCATCTACCCTTGATACAAAAAAATATTTCAGACAAAAGTTTCTTATTTTGTAACGTGAAACCCGAATCTGCAATACAAATTGGGGGTTCCCATTAAAAATTTTGAAGTTACCCCCCGCCCCCTAGCGGGGGTGGGAGGAGGGGAGTCGAATTTGATATGGCTGGATAGAACTTTTAAAACTATTGAACACGTATTTTTTGTTTTTCGTTTTGAAGTTTTTTCCATGAATTTTTAGGGTTTCGTATTTGTATGTTTCCCCCATCGGTTGGAGCGCCATCTACCCTTGATACAAAAAAATATTTCAGACAAAAGTTTCTTATTTTTTAACGTAAAACCCGAATCTGCAATAAAAATTGGGGGTTTCCATTTAAAATATTGAAGTTACCCCCCGCCCCCCAGTGGGGGTGGGGGGAGGGGAGTCGAGTTTGATATGGCTGGATAGAACTTTTGAAACTATTGAATACGTGTTTTTTTGTTTTTCTATGCGGCGCGTATTTTTCAAAATATTCGACCGTCCCGGGACTTTTTTTAAACCCTGTATGTATAACTCTCTCTTAGTTGACTTCCACCACAAAGAGTCGATGGCGCAATAGGGAGGTTCGGTAATTTTTTTTAAAATGAAAATCGATAGAGCTTGGGTCACAAAAACGTTAACCGAAGTTGTAGCGCAAAATATTAAGAGTTAATCGTGCTATAAATATTTAAAAATCATGAATTGACGCGAGGCTAGAAAACGGGACCTCTCGACAAGAGGCTACGTTGCGTGACGTCAGTTGCCAGACACCCCCGCCACAACGTCCAAACTATGCTTGTAACGAGTAGATTTACCGTAGAAAACGCAACAGCCAGCAGTACGTATTAAGTAGTAGTGGCTTCAGCGCGGGTTTTAACGTCCACACGTCCAAAAATCAGATACACTTCGTTGTTGCTGTCTCGGAACTAACTATTTCTTATTTAGTAGACGCTGCAAAGCCCGTTTAGAAGAGACAGAGTGACCAGAAATTACTCTGTATCAAGCTACACACCACATGCTCATCTGGGCCGCTAGACCCGCCGGGTTTTTTCCGGTTGTAAAGTATTGGAAACTTTTTAGCAAGGGTAGAGTTATACATCTGTACCCTCTTACCTTTCCTTTGCGATAATAAATCATATTCTTAACTTAGGATTATAAATATCTAACATCGAGCAGTTTCTGCTTATTTCAATACTCTCATTCAAGAAGTAATCGATTAAATTAATGTAAAAGTTTTCTTATCTATTATATAATTTGCTTTTGGGGAACATAACAATAGTCCAACATTTGTTGCTACGGATTAAGGAAAAACCCCAAAAGAACCCAGGTAGCACACTAACGTCGAAATGACGTTTTTTGAAGGTCAGTTCTGACGTCAGATGACGAAAAATATGACGTCATTTTAACGTCGCCAAGACGGCTTAATTGCACATCCACACGACGTCAGACAAATCGCGTAATAATGACGTTCTACCGTACGTTGTGAAGACGAAAAAAATGACGGTTCTAAAAGGTTAGGTCTGACGTACACCCGGCGTCTTGGATTATGTCGCTGGTGACTTTTTTTTTAATGTTATTTTTAAATGTACTAACCAATGAACAATTAATTCTCATGCCCTCATTAGCTACGGTAGTGTCTACTCTCGTTAATAAAAGCATGAGAATTGATTAATCCATTGGTTAGTACGTTTAAAAATAACATTTAAAAAAAGTCACCAGCGACAGAATCCGAGACACCGAGTGTATATCTTTTCATCGTGAGCGGTCACCCATCCAGCTAGAGTGTCCGCACTTTTCGCTGCTTACCTTCGTTGATCGGTCGGTGTCCTCGCGAGTCCTCATCTGCTGCACGCTCCTGTGGTTAAGAATATTATTACTATGTATTAGTGATCATATAAAGTTTGATGAATAAATGTATATTACTTTTCTATAAGAAAGAGCGTGAAAAAATAACATTTTATAATTGTATTATTCTTTTCTCAACATTTTCCTAATTTATGATTGTCTTTTGATAAATATTCTTGCATAGACGCAAATTGATACTAATATCAATTTGCGTCTATGCAAGAAATAAATAATAAATAAATATAAATAAATAAATAATTATATGAATGTTTATTCATCCTACATTAATTGCCTTTCATTTACTTTAATAATCTGTGCTTTTTAATAAACAGTATAGTTTATAACTTGCTCAACATACTCTGGAGACTAAATGAAATAATTTATTGATTTAATAATTGAACAAATTACAATTTTTGTCCATTTATTCACAAATAAATTTTAAAGTCCCTATATATGCAGGAGACGGAAATTTTTCTAAGTCTTGTTCGTCATTAAAAATGACGGAAAAGTTCCGTCAAAAAGACGTTGAATTTTGACGTCCAAGATACGTCGTAAATATGACGTCCCTGTGACGTTAATATTACGACAACTGACGTCTGAAACCCTATACTGACCAAAAAATGACGTCTGAGACGTTATTCTAACGTCAGTGTGCTATCTGGGAAGACCTTAAACAGACCAAGTAATCATTATCATTCAATCTTAAACGTATGCTGATACATACATAGTTTGTAGATACAAATTACTCTTATATTCTAATAAGGTTACATAAAAATTGATAGTATCGTGATTAAATTTATAAAAAATTAATATTCAACAGTAATCTTCATCATATGATACGTTAGGAAAATCTTTAATACGTGCACTTCGTCGAAGTTTCTTTACTTCAGAATCTTTTGAGGAATTTACGTCAATCTTATTGTTTTTATCAACTTCATCTGCCTCAATAATAAGCCTTTCCTCAAATAGAAGCTTAGACCTTTTCCCTTCTGACCATCGCTGATTCACCCCCGAAACATTTGCCGATCTAAGAGAGCCAGATAGTTAAATCACGTTCGCGCTATATGCCTGCACTGCTCCCCAGGAGAAGGCGGAGCTTGTGTCTGGCAAGTGACGTCAAACCAATAAGAAAACGTTCTCGTCCCTAACGTTATCGCCGGAGTTACAATGTGCAATTTGAAGTAGTAAATTTTATTTGTTTTGAAAAATTCTTTCGCGTACATGGTTACTTACACATGCATAATAGTTTCCATAGAGAAATAACATAAAATATGTTTGGTCCGAACCTCCCTATTGGTAGAATGCGAGAAGCGTTCCCATTCTCCTAATGAACGCAGGTTCGAGTCCTGGCCGGGTCGGGTTTGAGAAAAAAAAACCGACACTACCGTATGTATCATGCCAAATTAAACAAGCAGAATTACCGACATTGCCGAAACGTTACCGACGGTCAAGAATTTTATAGTTAGAGTTGGCTTGAGAAGAGTGCGCTGTGTGTGCTGCGTGAGAACGAAAAGTGTCAAACGTCTGATTTCCCGATAGCTGTCAATTCGGAAAATCGAAGTATTGAATAATAGACGAAACACTTCGATCTCTTGAATTAACAGCTATCGGGAAATCAGACGTTTGACACTTTTCGCTCTCACGCAGCACACACAGCGCACTCTTCTCAAGCCAACTCTAACTATAAAATTCTTGACCGTCGGTAAAGTTTCGGCAATGTCGGTATACCGTATGTCCGTCTCTGTACTGGCCAGTTTGAAAGTTACCTTCGGATAGGCTTGGTCGGTAATCGAGACATTTATACCGCAATTATATTTATTTTCGTAATTTCCATTATTCGCAAATTCTCAATTTCGAGGATGGACGCCTCGATCTCCCGAATTGACATCAACTCTAACTGCCAACTCGACTTCTACCGTCCCCGATGGCAAAGTGGCACCACAGTGACTGCACCCTGCTTTCACGCGGTGCATTCGAGTGCATGCACTGGGGTGTCCATCTGTCTGTGCACCGTGAAGCCACACTGCAGTCACGCAGTGTAAGTACGATGGTAAAAGTAGAATTTTGCAAAAACGGGGCGATAAAGTAGGATTTCCCGCCTGCCTTATCCGCCTACTAGAGAGAGAGAGAGAGAGAGAGAGTGTGTCGGTTTTTTTTTCTCAAACTCGACCCGGCCAGGACTCGAACCTGCGATCTTTAGAAGACTGGGAACGCTTCTCGCATTCTACCAATTGCGCCATCGACTCTTTGTGGTGGAAGTCGACTAAGTTATACATATAATATCGATACCTGAAAGCAACAGTACTGTGACTAGTGAGATAAAGCCGAAAGCCGATTTCGAGCTATGTCAAACGTAAACTAAATTTTAAATATTTTTGCCGAGATATCTCAGTGTTGCATTGTGTAAAGGCCGGTTTATATATATATATATATATCTCATGAAATTTTTAAAAATAATTTGATACTTTCTTTTTCAAAATAACAGTAGCGATTATGATAATTAATTATTCATTATTTATGAAATAATTCAGTACAATTTGCACTGTTTGAAACATTATTATAATATCAATTTTGTTATTTTCTAATTTAAAAATTCTTCTATCGGGGTGTGAAATCAATTAATTGTAAATTTACAACCGCACACATCCGCAGATCAAAATTTGTAACTAGTCACAAATTGCTTTCTGGGAACAAACCTATTATTATATCAATTTTGTTATTTTCTAATTTAACACATTCCCTGCCACTTTTAGATTGATTGCATCGCGCTCAGTGCCGGTAACAGACTGAATAATTATATGTAATGTGCACGTCAATGTGTCTCCGATCGGAGCCGGCGGCACAGGCGCGAAGTGTCGACTGGCTCCGATCGGAGCCGGCGGCAGCAAACGACGTGTTAAAAATTTTGTGAAGACAGTGAAATTACCGACATTCATGGTCGGTAAATTTACGAAGTGTGCACGTCAAAAAGGCACCTTGACTGCACTGAGTGTTACTACTGTGTCTTTACGCTGTGAACCACTCAGGGCCGGTATTATAAAGCTGTAGTTGAACCTCCGGTTGCCCAACCCCCGGTTGAGGATCAACCCACGGTTCGAACAAATTCGGTATTATAAACGTAGTTTTGACTGTCGGTTCGTCAACCTGAAGTTGAAATTTATTTGTAGATGTTGGCAATGCTGCCGGTTGATTCTTAACCAATGAGAAGCAAGGTTCAATGGAAATATTTTCTGAAAACTCAAACACTTCGTGACACATTCATTTTAGGTTAATTTCCTTGATGTGGTATTAAACGTGTTCATCGTGTTATTCGAGTAATTATTCAATTGCATTGTTTTGAAATGGCTGCAAAGAACAGAAGAATTATTTATTCTGATGCAGACTGTCACCGTCTTGTAGATATAATAATAAATTATCGAAGTATCGTAGAAAATAAAAAAACGGATGCGGTCACATGGAAGGAAAAGGTAACAGGTAACTTATTTAATGTAATACAATAATATAATTATATAAATTCAATTGTAGACTGCTGCTTGGGAGAAAATAACAGGGACATATAATTTGTCAACAACCGAACCCAGAAATTCGGAGCAGCTACGTTGCAAATATGACAATTTAAAAAAAGAAGTACGTAAATATGAGGCAGCGAAGAAGCAGATGGTTTATAAAACTGGAGGTGGTACAGAGGGGCCTGATATAAAAGCAGCACTCAAACTGCTTTTTGATAAAATAAAAAGTATAATCAGCTTCTCGATAAATGGTTTGGAACCAAGCGAGGGTGATAGCGATATGTTAGATGTAGAGGAATATTGTACGTATACTATCCATATTAGATTTTTCTTAAATTTCTGTAAATAAAACACATTAATATTGACATTTTCTTATATTTGTATAAAATAAATGTTATACATTTAGGTGATAGAGAAGCCAATATAGAAGTGCCTAATGTTAGCTCTCATCCGATAATTTTAAATGACATCCAAGTATCGGAGGAAATTCCTACTACGTCCCAACCTATGCAGGTTCTTGCTCCTGAAGTAAATAAAGGTAATGTAAATGAAACAGCAACCTTACATTTGCAGGCAGTAACAATTGTTATTATTTATCCATACAGATTGGTCTGATTATACACCGAAAATGTTAAAATCAAGAAAACATACGCTATTACAAATAAAGCGAAAGAAAACGGATACATCAGGAGGCGATGATGAAACTATTAAGGTAAAAATGTTTAATTTAAAGAAACAATTATTAGAAGAGGAAGCAGCTAGAGATAGGGAGTTCCATGCAGTGAGAATGAGGAAGGAGGAAGTAGAACAGGAGCTCTGTAACGAGAAGCTGCTACATCAAAAACTGCAAAATGAAAAGCTCCAGCTTGAAATTGGCCTCCTAAAAAGACAGTTATGATACTGAAATTTCAGGTAACTGTCCGTTTGCTTTCGACGCGGTTCTCTGCTCTAGCATTATCACCGTCTCTTTACTCAGGCGAAATCTCATTTTGAACTCTTCATCATTCCATCTTTCGAAATGATTGACACGGAATCTAAAATTTCTCGGAGCCCTATGAACTACTACCCTTCTACGTTCGTCACACTCTGCATCAAAATCACTAGAATCTTCACTGTCGGTACTTTCTTCCCAAAGTCTTATATTATTTCTATCATTACACGATGATGCCATTTTTATTTTTATAAAGAATTATATTTAAAACACTATACTGTAATTATATTTGACACTGTACTCACTATATTATTAAAGAATTATATTTAAAACACTATACTGTAATTATATTTGACACTGTACTCACTATATTATTAATAATATACCTATTCAGGTTATAGAGACACAGTAATTTGACGGTGAAACGAACGGCAAGTTGAACTAGCTGAATGCGCTGAATACACTATGCTGGACGAGGCACTGTTCACTTGATTACACATATTAAATAACGTGCATTTGGTTGCGGTTTATATATCTTACAACTAACAGTAGTGGGGATAGCGTGAGCGATGCGGTACCCCCTGGTCTTTCTCCCCTTTACAAAGTTGACATGCATAGAACAGTATTAATGAGTGGTTACTGCGGGGGGGGGGGGGGGTATTCCATTCCGTTTGGCAATTAGCTTTCCGAGTGAGATTATAATTACATTTGCAACCTTTCATCGTCGAGCCATATCGCTTTGCTATTGTGCCCGATGACGAGCTTGATACTAAATTAGAAAGGTATTTTAGATCGCGATGATACTGAACGGTAGGAATCGGCGTGTAGAATTATCGTAATGGATGTTCCCGAAAAAGATACGGGACTGCAATTGCGTCAGCAGCACACGCGTGTTGGAACAAAAACGAAAGCAAAGTTTACGGAATAGGTAAAATATGTTAACACTCTTCGATTTGCCGCCTATTCTACCTTTCTTGAAGTTACGTTCTTACTATTTCAACCGAGAGTTGACAGTCAAACCCAACGTCATCTAGTAGTTGACTGAACCTCCGCTCAACCGTCAGTTCAACCTCCGGTCGATATTTATAATACGCAAACTGCAGTTTAACCGCCGGTTGAAGCTCAACCTTCGGTCAACCGGGCTTTATAATACCGGCCCTCAGTGTGTTCACTGTGTAGCCACGGTGCTTTTAGTTTGTGTACGCCACGCGATCACGCCACGGTGAGACCATAGTGGTGCCACTACGTGGCAGCACTGCGTGTGGCTAGCGTGTAAATCCACGCTTTGCTGTCGGGGGTATTAAATGACTCGAGTACCGACCAAGCCTATCCGAAGGTAACTTTCAAACTGGCCAGTAGGTACAGAGACGGACATACGGTATCTGCTTGTTTAATTTGGCATCCCCCGATAGCCAAGCGTGACTTTCACCCGAGCGTCACGCGGTGGCAGCACGCCGTGTTGGCACGGGAGCTTCACTGTGCCGCCACCGCGTGATTGTCACCGAGTGATGTTACTCATACGTTACTGGGATGCCACGGAGTGATTGTCACTGGGTGACGTAACTGTGACGCCACCGTGACTTAATCTTTTAAAAAATTCAAATTGTTCAATAAAAATTAAAAATTATATATTAGGTGTTGGAATTAATTCGTAGCGTTTTTTAATGAAAAAATATGATCGTGCCCAAACTTTTAAGACGTTTTCCTACTGGTGATAAGTCAACTCCCAACTTGGTTGGTACATAACCTTTTTTCAAATCATAAATAACAACATTTTATAATAATTTATTGAATATATCAAAATTTGTGCCGAATAAAGTGTTCTTGCGGGGAGTTTTGCTTCATTATTTTAATATGAACAAAAGTGCAGCTACGTATTTAGTGGAAGTATACCGTATGTCCCACTCTGTACGGGCCAGTTTGAAAGTTACCTTCAGGGAGGCTTGGTCGGTAATCGAAACATTTAATACCGGTAGAAGTCGAGTCGGTAGTTAGAGTTGGTATCAATTCGGGGGATCGAAGCGTCTAACCTCGAAATTATGAATTTGTGAATAATGGTGAGTAATTTCCATTATTCACAAATTCATAATTTCGAAGTTAGACGCTTCGATCACTCGAATTGACACCAACTCTAACTACCGACTCGACTTCTACCGGTATTAAATGACTCAAGTACCGACCAAGCCTCCCCGAAGGTAACTTCAAACTGGCCCGTACAGAGTGGGACATACGGTACATGCTCTAGCTGCGAGCAAACGCGTCGGAAGTGGTTTGCACGTTTTAAAGCTGGTGATTTCGACTTGGATGACAAGGAGCCGAATAAATTTGAAGATAATGATTTGGAGGCATTAGTCCATCAAGACTCATGTCAAACACTTATGTATAAAGAATTCTTACAATTAAATTGTGATGTTTACGATATTACATTACTGTCGGTAACAACGAAATACTGTACTACCTGCGTGCCATTTATTGTTAAGATCGACGCTACAAATTAATTCCAACACCTAATAATACAAAAATTCCATCGTGAACTTAACCCATTAAAGCCCAAATTAATTTCTGGTGGATTTTCTTTACGGAAATTGCATGATTTGTTACTCAGAGGTTATGAGAAAAAAATTCCAAATGGCCGTCCTATACATAAGACGCTTGGCGCTAATGGTTAACTTTAACATGATTCTTGACGAATATTCTACTATAAATAGTGAATGGATAATTATCATAATCGCTACTGTTTTGAAAAAGAACATATCAAATTATTTTAGAAAATTTAACGAGAACCTTCGAGAGCAGTCACTGTTATGTCCGGTTTCTATATATGACTGGAGTCGACCAACATCTCTCGAAGAGTCGGTGGCGTAATGCGAAAACGTTTCCCAGTCTCGAGGCATCTGGCCTAGGATATTCCAAAGATCGCAGGTTCAAATCCCGGTGGGGCACGGAAAAAAAAAAAAAGAAGCGACACCTCTAGGCGGGTAAAGTCACTGTGTGCGTTCCCTTTTTGCAAAATCTACATACCGACAATTTTATTTTGAAAGCGCACCGCGTGACTGCACAGTGCTGTTGTAGTGACGATCGCTGTGCAGTCACAGTTACCTCACTCGCCGTTGCCACTGTGTGTCGCCACTGTGACGTCCGCGGGGGCACGCACGATAAGGTCACTGTGATGTTTCCTAACTCCACCGCGTGACGGCACAGTGCGCTCGTAGTGACAAAACTTGGCTATCGGGGTGTGCAGTCACGCGGTGCGCTTTCAAAATAATTGTCGGTATGTAGATTTGCAAAAAGGGAACGCAGACAGTGACGTTACCCGCCTAGAGGTGTCGCTTCTTTTTTTTTCCGTGCCCCACTGGGATTTGAACCTGCGATCCTTGGGATATACTATGCCAGATGCCTCGAGACTGGGAAACGTTTTCGCATTACGCCACCGACTCTTCGAGAGATGTTGGTCAACTCCAGTCATATATAGAAACCGGACATGACAGTGACTGCTCTCGAAGGTTCTCGTTAAATTTTTTAAAATAATTTGATGTTCTTTTTCAAAACAGTAGCGATTATGATAATTATTCATTCACTATTTATAGTAGAATATTCGTCAAGAATCATGTTAAAGTTAATATACCCATTAGCGCCCAGCATCTTATGTATAGGACGGCCATTTGGAATTTTTTTCTCATAACCTCTGAGTAACAAATCATGCAATTTTCGTAAAGAAAATCCGCCAGAAATTAATTTGGGCTTTAATGGATTAAGTTCACGATGGAATTTTTGTATTATTAGGTGTTGGAATTAATTTGTAGCGTCGATCTTAACATAATAAATGGCACGCAGGTAGTACAGTATTTCGTTGTTACCGACAGTAATGTAATATCGTAAACATCACAATTAATTATGTAAGAATTCTTTATATATACAGAAGTGTTTGACATGAGTCTTGATGGACTAATGCCTCCAAATCATTATCATCAAATTTATTCGGCTCCTTGTCATCCAAGTCGAAATCACCAGCTTTAAAACGTGCAAACCACTTCCGACGCGTTTGCTCGCAGCTAGAGCATGTACACTTCCACTAAATACGTAGCTGCACTTTTGTTCATATTAAAATAATGAAGCAAAACTCCCCGCAAGAACACTTTATTCGGCACAAATTTTGATATATTCAATAAATTATTATAAAATGTTGTTATTTATGATTTGAAAAAAGGTTATGTACCAACCAAGTTGGGAGTTGACTTATCACCAGTAGGAAAACGTCTTAAAAGTTTGGGCATGATCATATTTTTTCATTAAAAAACGCTACGAATTAATTCCAACACCTAATATATAATTTTTAATTTTTATTGAACAATTTGGATTTTTTAAAAGATTAAGTCACAGTGGCGTCACAGTTACGTCACCCAGTGACAATCACTCCGTGGCATCCCAGTAACGTATGAGTAACGTCACTCGGTGACAATCACGCGGTGGCGGCACAGTGCAGCTCCCGTGCCAACACGGCGTGCTGCCACCGCGTGACGCTCGGGTGAAAGTCACGCTTGGCTATCGGGGTACATTCGACTTAGCAGTGCGAAAGTAGAAATGAAGAGCAAACGCAGATGACGCTAGGTACTACAGTCCATTAAGTGTGTAAAATACACTACGCAACAAAATTATCGCAACAACTTATTTTACTCTAAAAATTGTCAAACTTCGGAAGCCCGTAGCACAGCGAAAAATCATCGTATCCCTATCTTTTTTTTTTAGTTAAAGCTTAAAATCTCAGCTTTACTATCCCAAAGTTTATTTTTCGATTTAAAGCACCGAGAGATTAAGAGACCCTGAAAATCAAGGTCATCTTTTGAAACTTAAAAATTTGCAAAGTTTGCGCATTGACACGGAGTTACAAAAATTTTTTTCCGAAAAACAAAAATGAAAGTTCAACTCTACCTTTAATTTTAAAAAAATTTTTACTTTCCGATTTTTCTACGCCATTCTACAGCGTTTTAAATAAAAAAACTGAATGGCTTTGCTTGCGGGTCTGATTTTGAAAGTTTTGTGTGGATTGTTTCGTTGTTTTGAAGTTTTATAACATGGTTTTCCAGTGTTGTGTTCCAAAATATTCTTTTAAGGAGGATCGTCAGAGAAATGACTTCTCAGAAACCGTAGTTGAATATTTTTTAAAATACTTGTGAACCCATTTTAATAAGAGAAAAAAAAATCAAACAATTTCACTACAATTTTCTCGTAATTAATTTTTAAAACTTACGAGATTAGCATTGAGTCTTATGGAGAGCATATTTCAAATGCATAGAACTTGCGATTTTCAACCGAAAACAATT
The DNA here is from genome assembly GCA_963678675.1 of Xiphydria camelus. Taxonomy (NCBI): domain Eukaryota; kingdom Metazoa; phylum Arthropoda; class Insecta; order Hymenoptera; family Xiphydriidae; genus Xiphydria; species Xiphydria camelus. Next base: position 9,972,955 of record OY783195.1, read on the forward strand.
CTGGAAACTATGAAATGAGTTTCATCACCACACGAACTTGTTTTTACTCAGTTATAAAGAATTTTCACTCTACAGTTTTTTTAATATAAAGGAAAAACTGTCGAAAAATTCAAATATTTCATGTGCATCGTCCGCCATTTGCAAAAACGTGGCAACATCCCAAGTAGAAATGTTTCGACTAAAAGTTAACTTTAAGTTAACCCGAAAATATGCCGGTCAACTTTTGGACAATCCAAAAGATAACTGAGAGTCAATGTAGGGACGTGTTAATGTCCGTCCCGACTGTTAACTTTTGTTTTCAAAAAAAGACGATTACATCACCAACTTATAGTTAACTTCAGTGGATGTCTATCAGACAATCGTTTGAAGGCGACTAAATAACATCATTACATCACCAACTTATAGTTAACTTCAGTGGATGTCCAATAGACATCCACTGAAGTTAACTATAAGTTGGTGATGTAATGATGTTATTTAGTCGCCTTCAAACGATTGTCTGATAGACATCCACTGAAGTTAACTATAAGTTGGTGATGTAATCGTCTTTTTTTGAAAACAAAAGTTAACAGTCGGGACAGACATTAACACGTCCCTACATTGACTGTCAGTTATCTTTTGGATTGTCCAAAAGTTGACCAGCATATTTTCGGGTTAACTTAAAGTTAACTTTTAGACGAAACATTTCTACTTGGGAGTGCATTCACGCTAAATTTACGAAGTGTTTGTCACATTACGGTAATACCACAGTGATGCCACTACAGGTCAGCACTACGTGCTTCTAGCGTGCAAATGCACGCTTTGCTATCGGGATTATAAAAGTGAATGTTAATTAAAAGCAAAGAAAGCCGGTTTGGATATAAACTCGTCGTGAGGTCGTGACGCACTGACTGATGGCTGACGCGCGTCAGCGCAATTGCGGTCCTTCTGTGTTTGTTGGGTTCAGTCAATCGTCTATTCAAAAATGGCTAACCAATGACTTTTTGACAGCTTTTTAGTTGTGTCTGAGAGATAACCCAAAAAGATATCTACAAGATATCCGATTCAGGTGAACAGAAAGTAGCATAAAAAAGTTAACTAATAGATAGCTTTTATCAGTCATCTCTACATAATCTCTCATGGATAACTTTACGGCGACTTTTATTATACGTTCCAAATGTAACCGCAAAATACCATTATTAGATAACTTTTTCAGGATAACTGGTAGATAATCAGAGACAGTTATCTATTCGATAACTTCAGTCAATCGTCTATTCAAAAATGGCTAACCAATGACTTTTAGACAGCTTTTTAGTTGTGTCTGAGAGATAACCTAAAAAGATATCTACAAGATATTCGATTCAGGTGAACAGAAAGTGGCATAAAAAAGTTAACTAATAGATAGCTTTTATCAGTCATCTCTACATAGTCTCTCATGGATAACTTTACGGCGACTTTTATTGTACGTTTCAAATATAACCGCAAAATACCATCTGTTAGATAACTTTTTCAGGATAACTGGTAGATAAACAGAGATAGTTATCTATTCGATAACTTCAGTCAATCGTCTATTCAAAAATGGCTAACCAATGATTTTTAGACAGCTTTTTAGTTGTGTCTGAGAGATAACCCAAAAAGATATCTACAAGATGTCCGATTCAGGTGAACAGAAAATATGTTATCTTCTAGTTAACATTTGGATAAATCCTTCAGTTAACCGGCAAAAGATAACTTTTTACAGATGGTTGTCCCGATATTTCTAACTTGGATACCTGGGATCATTGAAGTTTGACAACATGAATATCGATAATATTAAGAATTAATTCAATCAAACAATTATATTGCATGTAAGCTACATTTTTGTTTAAAACAATCTAGCTTTGATTCTTAATTGAAAACTAAAATGTGGTCTTTAAATTCGTTTTGTTTGCTGTTTCTTGTCAATGCACTAATTCCGTTAAGAAACAGATAATTACAATAAAATAAATAAATAAAGTTATTAACGTTATTAAACGTTTTTTTCCTGGTAACAACTGCCTTCCACCATGTGCCGAGTATACTGCCGATTTATTGTTGTTTATAGACAAATTATTTGACAGCTTAAATGGAGCTATGGTAAGCCAGAGCCCACAAAACCATTGAGATGCGCTATGCAGGACGCCTCTACACATCACTCTTTCTTTCCGGAAGCGGTAAAAGTTTTACAGTCTATGTCTTCTGTGGGAAAGAATGGAAAACGTGTTGTGCCCCCAACAATAAAAAATAGCATTAAAACTGTCAAAGGAATGCAAGATATTTTTAGAATTTGTAAAAGTGAAGGTCTTCAGTTTATTTTCCCACGAAGTTTAAACCAAGATCCGCTGGAAAACTTATTTTAGATGATTTGTGTTCATGGTTACAGAAATGTAAATCCAACCTGTTTGTCATTCCAGTCGTCATATAAAACTCTTTAGTTGTAAATAACTTTTTCTCAAGCCATTCTCCAAATTCCAATTGTGAAGATGACGACTCCCAGGGGATAGCAACTATTAAACATTTCATAAGTAAAAATGAAGCTAATAAAAATAATAGACTTTCAGATACAAACAAGGAAAATCAATTCGGAGAATATAAAGTTTTGATCGAAAATATTATGAAAGGATATAAACATAGGCCTCCAATGTCATTGATTGTAAACAATCAGTATGCATATATTGCGGGGTATCTTGCAAAAAGAATTATGCGGGTCATAGGTCGTTGCGATAATTGCAAACAATCCTTGTTAGGAGGAAACGTAGAAGATATTCACCAATACATAAATTTTCGTTCTCGACGATCTTCTGCACTTTTAAAGCCCACTACATATTTTGTCTTTTTATTTGGTCATTGTGTAGATATAGTGCACTTCTTTTTGCCAAAATTATTTTATATAACAAATTTAAGTCAACATTTACATTCTCTTTTCAAGAAATGTATCGTAAACATATTCTCTTGTCACGAATATAATTTATTGGAAAAATGTTTAAAGATTTTTATTCAATGTTATATTTTTTCATGGGTGAAAAATATTAACTTAATTCTTAAAGGCGTCAGTTCGCATCAAATTAACGATGAAGTAAAAATTGCAGCTCACGATTATTATATAAAACGCAAAGCTAAAAAAAGGGCAATACAAACTTAAAAAAAAAACTGTTTCATCACAAATTCACGTTACTTAATATGGTTCGTCGTTTTAATTTTTAATTTTAAGTGTTTATTATATTTTAATTTTTAAGTTAATAGAACATTTTTATTTCTCTTAGTTGTAATGTTGTAATTAGAGGTAATACATATTATAATTTATAAATACATTGATTTTTTTTTCTTTCTCTAATATCTGCCACCTACTTATTTTCTTGCGCGTTTCTTTTCGCGTTCAAGAAAGTAAATACTTGGCCGATATTTCGCCACTTTAAAACTTCAAATGAATCGGTATATACGCGCGCTTGGCGACTCCAGCGCCGCTAGTGAGCCTAGTCAGAATGAAAAGTCGTCCATTTCGAGTTGCCCATCATATTTTATTTATTTTTATTTTATCTGTGGTTGAAGTGAAACTTCTTTGTTGAGGGGGCTTCAATTTTCCAGCGTCACGAAAATTTGATATCGTATGAGGGGAATACCTGAGTATGTGGTGGGGGGACCGGCAGAGGAGGAGAGTGCGTCAACGACGACATTACGGCCCCTCAATAGGTGCCCATACACACAGAGGTCGAACTGTCGGTTTGGAACGGCGCGGTTCGAACCGGCAGTTTTACCTTTCAGTTAGTGGGCGCGCGACGCGCCAGATCGAACCGTCAGGCTGACCCGTCAGTCCAGACCGACGGGAAAAACTGCCGCCGTCCACTAACATGCGTTTTAGCACGACAGACGGAACGTCGGTTCGTACCGCTACCGATATTGAACATGAAAATATAATTATTATTACAGGGTAGAAGTATGTAATAGTAATTCACCGGTCTCTCTCATGCAAAACGATGATGAAGATTATTAATTTCAGAATATCCTTAGATATAATTCATTACTTTTAATAACCTCTTGCAATTTTATAAAGCCTTAATTCTTTAAAAAATAGTAAAATAAATTATTAAATCTTCCAACATTTTTTTTTTCATCTGTCACGTTTTGTGTCCAACTTGAACGTAATTTTTCTGTTGATTAGTATTATAACTAAAATTAGTAAAAGTTATAAAAAACCGAGGTTTAATTGCTATTTTCAACGATTTCATTCTATACGAGATTGAGATTATCTCTCTGACGCATGAACTCACGTCGCGTTATCCTTGTCGCACCTGCGGGAAACGCTAAACTCGAGCTTCTCGACTCCGAAACGAAGCAATACTCAATTATTTTGGTAAACTAATAATTTTGAAAATTATGTTTATATCAAGTGAGTATTTAAAAAAGGAGTACATTGAATTTTCTACGAAAAAAACCTTTTTCGCTATTAAAACGTGTAAATGCACTTTTGATGCTCTGGCGTAAACCCGAAAAAATTGACAAATTTTTGTTTCTGATGATTGCAATATTTCATTACTTTTAAAACAAAACAAAAATCATCGAAAAATACCAATTTTTAGTGAAGTTAGAGGCATTTGTTTACAAGAGCGCGCGGGCGCTACGGCGCGTATTTATATATAAAATTCAATATCTCGAGAACTATTCATCGTAACAAAATGAGATAAAAACCAATCGTTTCATCTTGAAATTCTCTAAATTTTTTCCGGAGCATGTCTCGATAACTTGTCAATAGTTTTCGAGATATTTAAAGAAAAAGCCGTACAAAAAATACATTTTTATTAAAAATTAAAAAGCAAACTTTGGCTTTATGTCACATTTGTTCTATATATTTTTCCGAGTATTTTAAAAAAAGAAGAATTAAAATCGTACACTTATAAAGTACAAGCGCAACAAAATCGATTTTCTCAGCCCGTCTACTGTCGGTCGACACTACGGGTCGATCTGCAGTTTTGCGGCCGGCCGGCCTGTCAGTTTTACCCGCGGGTTTCTATTCTGCGTTAGTGGACGACGACGGTTAAAACCGACGGATCGACCCGACGGTTCGAACTGCCGTTCCAAACCGACAGTTCGACCTCTGTGTGTATGGGCACCTTTTAGGTACACTACGCTACGCAGGTATCCCATACTCGACGACTCAAGCACGCTTATACAGGCGTGCCCTGTACACTCAGGTTTGCCTGTTTTTGTTTTTTTTTCTCGACAGCAAATGCTAGTACAATTGCTAAACACGCTTCATCCATTATGCAGTGAAACGAAATTTCGACTTCCTTTCATGTACTGACAAAAATACTTTCAAAATGTACTGACCATATAAACGCCACGAAAATATTGATGAAATGATTCAATACTTTTAACATCAATACTTACTGACCGTATTACTGATCGTCTAAGGGCCGGTATTATAAAGCCCGGTTGACCGAAGGTTGAGCTTCAACCGGCGGTTAAACTGCAGTTTGCGTATTATAAATATCGACCGGAGGTTGAACTGACGGTTGAGCGGAGGTTCAGTCAACTACTAGATGACGTTGGGTTTGACTGTCAACTCTCGGTTGAAATAGTAAGAACGTAACTTCAAGAAAGGTAGAATAGGCGGCAAATCGAAGAGTGTTAACATATTTTACCTATTCCGTAAACTTTGCTTTCGTTTTTGTTCCAACACGCGTGTGCTGCTGACGCAATTGCAGTCCCGTATCTTTTTCGGGAACATCCATTACGATAATTCTACACGCCGATTCCTACCGTTCAGTATCATCGCGATCTAAAATACCTTTCTAATTTAGTATCAAGCTCGTCATCGGGCACAATAGCAAAGCGATATGGCTCGACGATGAAAGGTTGCAAATGTAATTATAATCTCACTCGGAAAGCTAATTGCCAAACGGAATGGAATACCCCCCCCCCCGCAGTAACCACTCATTAATACTGTTCTATGCATGTCAACTTTGTAAAGGGGAGAAAGACCAGGGGGTACCGCATCGCTCACGCTATCCCCACTACTGTTAGTTGTAAGATATATAAACCGCAACCAAATGCACGTTATTTAATATGTGTAATCAAGTGAACAGTGCCTCGTCCAGCATAGTGTATTCAGCGCATTCAGCTAGTTCAACTTGCCGTTCGTTTCACCGTCAAATTACTGTGTCTCTATAACCTGAATAGGTATATTATTAATAATATAGTGAGTACAGTGTCAAATATAATTACAGTATAGTGTTTTAAATATAATTCTTTAATAATATAGTGAGTACAGTGTCAAATATAATTACAGTATAGTGTTTTAAATATAATTCTTTATAAAAATAAAAATGGCATCATCGTGTAATGATAGAAATAATATAAGACTTTGGGAAGAAAGTACCGACAGTGAAGATTCTAGTGATTCTGATGCAGAGTGTGACGAACGTAGAAGGGTAGTAGTTCATAGGGCTCCGAGAAATTTTAGATTCCGTGTCAATCATTTCGAAAGATGGAATGATGAAGAGTTCAAAATGAGATTTCGCCTGAGTAAAGAGACGGTGATAATGCTAGAGCAGAGAATTGGAAATGACATAGCACCAAGAACTGAAAGGTAAATTTGAACCATATAAAAGCAAATATATTTTACATGCTTGCGAATTTTTCAGGAATCATCCTGTTACTGCAATGCAACAGATACTACTTGTTCTAAGGTTTTGTGCTACTGGATGTATTCTTCAAAGCATTGGTGACTTTGCGGGTATACATAAAACCACAGCGGGCCAAGTCATCAAGAAAGTACTTAGGAGAATAATTTCATTAGCACCAGACTATATAAAAATGCCAAGCAACCAGCCAAATCAAGAAACGGTGAAACAGAAGTTTTTCAATGTAGCTCGATTTCCTCGAGTGATAGGTGCCATCGATTGTACCCATATCAGAATAATTTCACCAGGTAATTTTTATGTTTTGCATTTTGATCTGTATATGTACTTATTTAATTATTAATATGTGTTTATAGGAGGAGATAATGCAGAATTCTTTAGAAATCGGAAGGGCTATTTTTCACTGAATGTTCAAGTAGTAGGAGATGCAGATTTATTTATCAGGGATATTGTTGCTCGTTGGCCTGGTTCAACTCATGACCAGACAATATTTAATAACAGTCGAGTGAAGGCCCCATTTGAAAATGAGGAATTTGGTAATGGAGTACTGCTTGGCGATTCAGGATATGCTTTAAAAAGATACGTTATAACACCGATACTTAATCCAGCAACACAAGCGGAACAACTGTTTAATGAATCACAAATTAGAACTCGAAACCCTATTGAAAGGTTATTCGGTGTACTGAAACGAAGGTTTCCTATTCTGTCTCTTGGAATAAGGCTATCTGTTGATATGGCACAATCAGTAATAGTAGCATGTGCAGTGTTACATAATGTAGCCCGTAGTATGAACGAGCAAGATCCCATTCAGGACCCAAACATTAATTTTGATTTGTTAGACGCTGATGAAAATAATGCGGTTGCTGATAATAATCATCATAATTTTAGAGAAGATTTTATTGTATATTTTCTAAATTTACTAGAGCCTAATAACAATTAGTGTTACAACTAGTTGCTCTTGCTGAAACTTCTTAAGTGTTCTTCTATATTTTATTGCAATGTAATAACTCAATACGTCTTAATTCTATTGCTTTGTTATTTATCATTGAAAAAGAGTCTTCATGGGGATTTACTTATGATTTTAGCACTTAATCGGCCAACGTATCATATTAGGGCCTTGGAATAAAAGGGATTCAAGTGACTTTTTCTATATATGGACTTAAGTGCAGATTTAGGTACCTAGTTGTCTAGTTTTTGGAAATGATTTATAAATATTTTGAATAAAATGGTAAATATTAGAGATCACATGCATAGAGATCTTGAATTTTGTAAATCTAAATAACTTTATCCTTGATTATTTCGAAACTGTGAAATAGGCGCTTAGACTCCTTTTATTTCAAGGATCTCATATAATAATACGTTATTTTTCCGTTATATAATACGTTATTTTACGAATATTTTCATAGAATTAGAAAAAATATATCTACTGTGTCTTTTTGACTGCCAGAATAAGGGTTAGACAAATTAAATGTTTTCTGCTGCTGCACACACTCGGTTCTTGGATCCTCAACGTACCATCCCCGACTGGTCTCGAGAGGGAAAGATAGACCTGCAACAATTTTATGTTATGTTGGGTTCCACCAATAAACGCGAATGTCTTCGGTTACTAGAATGATTTATCCTGAGTATTGTTGTCCACAAAGTATAATCACGTATAATAAAGAACCGCGTCGAAAGCAAACGGACAGTTACCTGAAATTTCAGTATCATAACTGTCTTTTTAGGAGGCCAATTTCAAGCGGTTGAGGATACTCCGGTAATATAAGTGTAAAGTGTAAAGTGTTTTTTGTCTTAAAGTTAAAGTAGTAAGTTATAGTAAATAGCATATTACAATGTTTACATAATTGTACATATACTGAATAAGTGCGGGAGTGAATAACCAAGTGAAAAGTGTAGTGCAAACAAAAACAATCGTAACCAGTAGCATAAGATAAATATAAGTGTAAAGTGTAAAGTGTTTTTTTGTCTTAAAGTTAAAGTAGTAAGTTATAGTAAATAGCAAGCACAACAAAGTCAAAAAGTGTCAAGCGTCAACACTAAGTTTAAAGTTAAGAGTTTAAAGCTTAAAAGTCCAAAAGCAGAGGAAGGAAAGAAGACGATGGCAGATCCACTCACAGACCCCCTCGACTGCACGGAAACCGAAATCGAAGTCGTCAGAGACCTAGAGGACGCCACTATCAATGACCTACCAGCCACCCCCTTCGAATACCTAGACGTCAGCATCGCCAACCTGGCCGACATGCCAACCGCACCCAAGGCGGGACTCCTCTCTCCCTCACTCTCCTCTCCCCCCCACATACCCTTCCCACCCCCTCATACAACTCCACACCAACACCAGAGCCAAAAAATCCCTGCCCCCCCCCCCCCCCTATCAAAAGGAAGCCAAAAGAAGAAAAAAGAGAAACTTACCGCCCTCACCCCGCCCCCCCAAACAGTCGCCACCCCGGTGGATCTTACCACCGACCCAGACATGGAGGAGGAGGCCCCCGGCAGCGGAATCTCCCAAATGAGTTCCGAAGATGCCAGGAAAACCCTCCACAAATGGTTAAACGTCATAGAGGATGCGAGGGGCAAAAGCACCAACCTGAACGGGAGAATTAACAGCAGAATTAAAAAAGCAGTCAACGCCCTTGGAAAAGGGATAGACGCAGTTGTGGACAGGGCCCTGGATCACGGAGACCCCTCCTACCTGCGGGTCCGAATTGCGGAGCTCTCCCACGAAGTCATCAGAAGAAGCAGGGAGAATAAGCTCCTCAAAGCCGAAATTGCCCAGCTAAAAGCGGCAGCCGCAGTCTCCACGTCCACCCGCAGGCCCCCAGGCGGGATCGACTACGCGGCCTTCTCAACATCGGACTCGGACTCTGGCCCGGACTTCGACCCCTGGAGCCTGGCAAAACACCAGGAGACATTCACCAAGGATGGAAACCATACGAAACCCGAATCAGCGTCCTCCTCCGGCCAGAACCACAACCGCCCCTCCGCATCCGCACGCAGGAGATCGTCCTCCCCCCCCCCCCACCAAGCGCGACCCGAAACTAAAAGGAAAACAAGGCCATCAGGTAAACTCTCAGATGAACCCGCGGCAAAGGTTCCCCGCCCCTCCTTCAAGCAAGAAGGGGCGCGCGCCCCCTCCGATACCACCCTACATCCCCGCATCACCAAAAACATAAGGATAAGCACCCCTGACCGGATCATCTCCCTCCTCCCCCCTCCCATGTCCTCCGCATCGCCACCCCTCCCCCCCTCCCCCGAGGAAGAACAAACTGCAGCCCCCCGTAGATCCCGGAACAGAAGGCGAAAGACCGGCAATAGGGAAAACACTCACAGCAACACTCGACACATCCGCTCCGCCTCTCCTAACCCCTGGCAGGAGAGGCCACAAGGTGCCACAAGACGACCACCACCACCAGGAGGCCCAAGAATCCCATCCCGGAACGTCGCGGCGGTAACTATCACGGCCCCCGAGGATCCGAGCAGGAGCCCCGAGGACACGAAGATTGTTTACCTCAACCTGTTGGAGAAGGCGAAAAGATGCATCTCGCTGGAGGAATTAGGCATCTTTAAAAAAAGAGTTAGGAGCACTCTCACCGGCAGCATCCTCATCACGATACAAGGGGAAGATGCACATGAGAAGGCCAGAGAGCTCGCCCACAGGTTAGATCTCGTGTATCAAGGGTCTGCCAGAGTTGCCTCCCCGATCAAGACTGGGGAAGTCCGGATAACGGGGCTCGAAATCGCCACCACCAAATCCGATGCAGCCTCCGCCCTGGCCACCTTGACGGGCTGCAAAATAGCGGACGTAACCGTCTCCGACATCCGGTACTCACGACGCGGAATGGGAGCCGCGATCGTGAAAATGCCGCTGCAACAGGCGATGGTGGCAGCCGCTGCAGGCAGCGTAGAAATAGGCTGGACCACGGCAAGGATCCAGCAGCTGGAACATTGCCCACTGCAGTGCCACAAATGCTGGCAGTTCGGCCACGTCCGACAAAACTGCCGCAGCGGAGTAGACAAATCCAGCTCCTGCTACTCCTGCGGCAACAGCGGACACTCCGCGAGCGCCTGCACCGAGCCGAAGCGATGCGCTCTCTGTCACGAGGGCGGCAAACCGGCGAACCACCGCATGGGAGGAGCGGCATGCGCATTCAGGCCGGACCCGATGAAGGAGAGGAGCCAGGCGGCTGCCCCCAGCAGAGGCCACTGATGCTCGGCCCGACATGCATTCAGCTGCTGCGCATCAAACATCAAACACCGTCATCAACAACAATATCAATATCAATATCAATATCAATATCAATATCAATATCAATATAAACATAAATTAGTCAAATGACAAACAACTCCAACTCCAACCCAACACACAGCACGGGACACGCAATGCACTCTACACTACACTCCGCGCGCCGTACACCGCACCAAACAATGCAGCAATAACCGACAAGGATCCGCGAATAACATTACATAACCTCCAACCTTCCCCCAAGCTAACACATACAATCGGACCGCGGTGCATTCGGTTTGACCCCACACGAACCCTCCGGTGACTATTTCCGACCAACTAAAACCAAATGGAACGTCCAAAACGGGTAAATGAATCAAATAACCGCGTAAATAAATCACGCAAATAAGAGACGCAACGTAAACACCCCCCGCAGATCACCGGCATCGACCATCAACACCCTAAAAAAGAAGCGAAAGACCTTCTCCCCTCCAGCACCCAGTCTGGAGAGTTCTGACTCTGACTCAGATCTCGATTCTGATTCCGAGGAAGAAAACCAATCCCTTCCTCCTCCTATCTGCATCAAGCAGAAGGGCTAGTGGCCCAAAATCCAGAAATTCCTGGCCAGCAAGGATATCCCCCACCGCCGAGCCATTAACACCACCGACTCCGTCAAAGTTTACCTCCAGTCCATAGATGACTTCCGTAAACTTACCGCCAAACTCGAAAAAGATTCTCTCCAATACTCCACTAACCAGCTCAAGCAGGATAGGGATTTAACCGTGGTCATCAGGGGCGTCATTGAAACCCTTCCCGACGACGATATCCGGTCCGAACTCGTGACCAAGGGCCTGCCGATTAAGTCGGTATATCGCATGCGTCAAGGTGCCTAGTTGTCTAGTTTTTGGAAATGATTTATAAATATTTTGAATAAAATGGTAAATATTAGAGATCACATGCATAGAGATCTTGAATTTTGTAAATCTAAATAACTTTATCCTTGATTATTTCGAAACTGTGAAATAGGCACTTAGACTCCTTTTATTTCAAGGATCTCATATAATAATACGTTATTTTTCCGTTATATAATACGTTATTTTACGAATATTTTCATAGAATTAGAAAAAATATATCTACTGTGTCTTTTTGACTGCCAGAATAAGGGTTAGACAAATTAAATGTTTTCTGCTGCTGCACACACTCGGTTCTTGGATCCTCAACGTACCATCCCCGACTGGTCTCGAGAGGGAAAGATAGACCTGCAACAATTTTATGTTATGTTGGGTTCCACCAATAAACGCGAATGTCTTCGGTTACTAGAATGATTTATCCTGAGTATTGTTGTCCACAAAGTATAATCACGTATAATAAAGAACCGCGTCGAAAGCAAACGGACAGTTACCTGAAATTTCAGTATCATAACTGTCTTTTTAGGAGGCCAATTTCAAGCGGTTGAGGATACTCCGGTAATATAAGTGTAAAGTGTAAAGTGTTTTTTGTCTTAAAGTTAAAGTAGTAAGTTATAGTAAATAGCATATTACAATGTTTACATAATTGTACATATACTGAATAAGTGCGGGAGTGAATAACCAAGTGAAAAGTGTAGTGCAAACAAAAACAATCGTAACCAGTAGCATAAGATAAATATAAGTGTAAAGTGTAAAGTGTTTTTTTGTCTTAAAGTTAAAGTAGTAAGTTATAGTAAATAGCAAGCACAACAAAGTCAAAAAGTGTCAAGCGTCAACACTAAGTTTAAAGTTAAGAGTTTAAAGCTTAAAAGTCCAAAAGCAGAGGAAGGAAAGAAGACGATGGCAGATCCACTCACAGACCCCCTCGACTGCACGGAAACCGAAATCGAAGTCGTCAGAGACCTAGAGGACGCCACTATCAATGACCTACCAGCCACCCCCTTCGAATACCTAGACGTCAGCATCGCCAACCTGGCCGACATGCCAACCGCACCCAAGGCGGGACTCCTCTCTCCCTCACTCTCCTCTCCCCCCCACATACCCTTCCCACCCCCTCATACAACTCCACACCAACACCAGAGCCAAAAAATCCCTGCCCCCCCCCCCCCCCCTATCAAAAGGAAGCCAAAAGAAGAAAAAAGAGAAACTTACCGCCCTCACCCCGCCCCCCCAAACAGTCGCCACCCCGGTGGATCTTACCACCGACCCAGACATGGAGGAGGAGGCCCCCGGCAGCGGAATCTCCCAAATGAGTTCCGAAGATGCCAGGAAAACCCTCCACAAATGGTTAAACGTCATAGAGGATGCGAGGGGCAAAAGCACCAACCTGAACGGGAGAATTAACAGCAGAATTAAAAAAGCAGTCAACGCCCTTGGAAAAGGGATAGACGCAGTTGTGGACAGGGCCCTGGATCACGGAGACCCCTCCTACCTGCGGGTCCGAATTGCGGAGCTCTCCCACGAAGTCATCAGAAGAAGCAGGGAGAATAAGCTCCTCAAAGCCGAAATTGCCCAGCTAAAAGCGGCAGCCGCAGTCTCCACGTCCACCCGCAGGCCCCCAGGCGGGATCGACTACGCGGCCTTCTCAACATCGGACTCGGACTCTGGCCCGGACTTCGACCCCTGGAGCCTGGCAAAACACCAGGAGACATTCACCAAGGATGGAAACCATACGAAACCCGAATCAGCGTCCTCCTCCGGCCAGAACCACAACCGCCCCTCCGCATCCGCACGCAGGAGATCGTCCTCCCCCCCCCCCCCCACCAAGCGCGACCCGAAACTAAAAGGAAAACAAGGCCATCAGGTAAACTCTCAGATGAACCCGCGGCAAAGGTTCCCCGCCCCTCCTTCAAGCAAGAAGGGGCGCGCGCCCCCTCCGATACCACCCTACATCCCCGCATCACCAAAAACATAAGGATAAGCACCCCTGACCGGATCATCTCCCTCCTCCCCCCTCCCATGTCCTCCGCATCGCCACCCCTCCCCCCCTTCCCCGAGGAAGAACAAACTGCAGCCCCCCGTAGATCCCGGAACAGAAGGCGAAAGACCGGCAATAGGGAAAACACTCACAGCAACACTCGACACATCCGCTCCGCCTCTCCTAACCCCTGGCAGGAGAGGCCACAAGGTGCCACAAGACGACCACCACCACCAGGAGGCCCAAGAATCCCATCCCGGAACGTCGCGGCGGTAACTATCACGGCCCCCGAGGATCCGAGCAGGAGCCCCGAGGACACGAAGATTGTTTACCTCAACCTGTTGGAGAAGGCGAAAAGATGCATCTCGCTGGAGGAATTAGGCATCTTTAAAAAAAGAGTTAGGAGCACTCTCACCGGCAGCATCCTCATCACGATACAAGGGGAAGATGCACATGAGAAGGCCAGAGAGCTCGCCCACAGGTTAGATCTCGTGTATCAAGGGTCTGCCAGAGTTGCCTCCCCGATCAAGACTGGGGAAGTCCGGATAACGGGGCTCGAAATCGCCACCACCAAATCCGATGCAGCCTCCGCCCTGGCCACCTTGACGGGCTGCAAAATAGCGGACGTAACCGTCTCCGACATCCGGTACTCACGACGCGGAATGGGAGCCGCGATCGTGAAAATGCCGCTGCAACAGGCGATGGTGGCAGCCGCTGCAGGCAGCGTAGAAATAGGCTGGACCACGGCAAGGATCCAGCAGCTGGAACATCGCCCACTGCAGTGCCACAAATGCTGGCAGTTCGGCCACGTCCGACAAAACTGCCGCAGCGGAGTAGACAAATCCAGCTCCTGCTACTCCTGCGGCAACAGCGGACACTCCGCGAGCGCCTGCACCGAGCCGAAGCGATGCGCTCTCTGTCACGAGGGCGGCAAACCGGCGAACCACCGCATGGGAGGAGCGGCATGCGCATTCAGGCCGGACCCGATGAAGGAGAGGAGCCAGGCGGCTGCCCCCAGCAGAGGCCACTGATGCTCGGCCCGACATGCATTCAGCTGCTGCGCATCAAACATCAAACACCGTCATCAACAACAATATCAATATCAATATCAATATCAATATCAATATCAATATCAATATAAACATAAATTAGTCAAATGACAAACAACTCCAACTCCAACCCAACACACAGCACGGGACACGCAATGCACTCTACACTACACTCCGCGCGCCGTACACCGCACCAAACAATGCAGCAATAACCGACAAGGATCCGCGAATAACATTACATAACCTCCAACCTTCCCCCAAGCTAACACATACAATCGGACCGCGGTGCATTCGGTTTGACCCCACACGAACCCTCCGGTGACTATTTCCGACCAACTAAAACCAAATGGAACGTCCAAAACGGGTAAATGAATCAAATAACCGCGTAAATAAATCACGCAAATAAGAGACGCAACGTAAACACCCCCCGCAGATCACCGGCATCGACCATCAACACCCTAAAAAAGAAGCGAAAGACCTTCTCCCCTCCAGCACCCAGTCTGGAGAGTTCTGACTCTGACTCAGATCTCGATTCTGATTCCGAGGAAGAAAACCAATCCCTTCCTCCTCCTATCTGCATCAAGCAGAAGGGCTAGTGGCCCAAAATCCAGAAATTCCTGGCCAGCAAGGATATCCCCCACCGCCGAGCCATTAACACCACCGACTCCGTCAAAGTTTACCTCCAGTCCATAGATGACTTCCGTAAACTTACCGCCAAACTCGAAAAAGATTCTCTCCAATACTCCACTAACCAGCTCAAGCAGGATAGGGATTTAACCGTGGTCATCAGGGGCGTCATTGAAACCCTTCCCGACGACGATATCCGGTCCGAACTCGTGACCAAGGGCCTGCCGATTAAGTCGGTATATCGCATGCGTCAAGGTGCCTAGTTGTCTAGTTTTTGGAAATGATTTATAAATATTTTGAATAAAATGGTAAATATTAGAGATCACATGCATAGAGATCTTGAATTTTGTAAATCTAAATAACTTTATCCTTGATTATTTCGAAACTGTGAAATAGGCACTTAGACTCCTTTTATTTCAAGGATCTCATATAATAATACGTTATTTTTCCGTTATATAATACGTTATTTTACGAATATTTTCATAGAATTAGAAAAAATATATCTACTGTGTCTTTTTGACTGCCAGAATAAGGGTTAGACAAATTAAATGTTTTCTGCTGCTGCACACACTCGGTTCTTGGATCCTCAACGTACCATCCCCGACTGGTCTCGAGAGGGAAAGATAGACCTGCAACAATTTTATGTTATGTTGGGTTCCACCAATAAACGCGAATGTCTTCGGTTACTAGAATGATTTATCCTGAGTATTGTTGTCCACAAAGTATAATCACGTATAATAAAGAACCGCGTCGAAAGCAAACGGACAGTTACCTGAAATTTCAGTATCATAACTGTCTTTTTAGGAGGCCAATTTCAAGCGGTTGAGGATACTCCGGTAATATAAGTGTAAAGTGTAAAGTGTTTTTTGTCTTAAAGTTAAAGTAGTAAGTTATAGTAAATAGCATATTACAATGTTTACATAATTGTACATATACTGAATAAGTGCGGGAGTGAATAACCAAGTGAAAAGTGTAGTGCAAACAAAAACAATCGTAACCAGTAGCATAAGATAAATATAAGTGTAAAGTGTAAAGTGTTTTTTTGTCTTAAAGTTAAAGTAGTAAGTTATAGTAAATAGCAAGCACAACAAAGTCAAAAAGTGTCAAGCGTCAACACTAAGTTTAAAGTTAAGAGTTTAAAGCTTAAAAGTCCAAAAGCAGAGGAAGGAAAGAAGACGATGGCAGATCCACTCACAGACCCCCTCGACTGCACGGAAACCGAAATCGAAGTCGTCAGAGACCTAGAGGACGCCACTATCAATGACCTACCAGCCACCCCCTTCGAATACCTAGACGTCAGCATCGCCAACCTGGCCGACATGCCAACCGCACCCAAGGCGGGACTCCTCTCTCCCTCACTCTCCTCTCCCCCCCACATACCCTTCCCACCCCCTCATACAACTCCACACCAACACCAGAGCCAAAAAATCCCTGCCCCCCCCCCCCCTATCAAAAGGAAGCCAAAAGAAGAAAAAAGAGAAACTTACCGCCCTCACCCCGCCCCCCCAAACAGTCGCCACCCCGGTGGATCTTACCACCGACCCAGACATGGAGGAGGAGGCCCCCGGCAGCGGAATCTCCCAAATGAGTTCCGAAGATGCCAGGAAAACCCTCCACAAATGGTTAAACGTCATAGAGGATGCGAGGGGCAAAAGCACCAACCTGAACGGGAGAATTAACAGCAGAATTAAAAAAGCAGTCAACGCCCTTGGAAAAGGGATAGACGCAGTTGTGGACAGGGCCCTGGATCACGGAGACCCCTCCTACCTGCGGGTCCGAATTGCGGAGCTCTCCCACGAAGTCATCAGAAGAAGCAGGGAGAATAAGCTCCTCAAAGCCGAAATTGCCCAGCTAAAAGCGGCAGCCGCAGTCTCCACGTCCACCCGCAGGCCCCCAGGCGGGATCGACTACGCGGCCTTCTCAACATCGGACTCGGACTCTGGCCCGGACTTCGACCCCTGGAGCCTGGCAAAACACCAGGAGACATTCACCAAGGATGGAAACCATACGAAACCCGAATCAGCGTCCTCCTCCGGCCAGAACCACAACCGCCCCTCCGCATCCGCACGCAGGAGATCGTCCTCCCCCCCCCACCAAGCGCGACCCGAAACTAAAAGGAAAACAAGGCCATCAGGTAAACTCTCAGATGAACCCGCGGCAAAGGTTCCCCGCCCCTCCTTCAAGCAAGAAGGGGCGCGCGCCCCCTCCGATACCACCCTACATCCCCGCATCACCAAAAACATAAGGATAAGCACCCCTGACCGGATCATCCCAGGTAGCAGTGACACGTCATATTCACGTCGCTTGAAGGTGATTGTTCGTCGACGACGTCATATGCCTTAAATTCGACGTTTTAATCACGTGTTATTTGAAGATCATATTATGACGTCATTGAAATGACGTTTTTTTCACGTAATTTGTTGACGAAACAGTCACATAATTTATTATTTCCCTACGCATAATCAGGTGTGTAACTGTAAGAAATGTATAAGATGAAATACCCATCAGTTGAAAAGTTTGTGAGATATTTTCGTTCAAAGTACAAGAGTAAATTGCGCTGCGTGCGACTAAGTTTCCAGCGCCCAGCGAAATTTACTCTTGTACTTTGAGCGGAAATATCTCACAAACGGTTCAGCGAATGGACATTTCACCTTTTACCTTTTTTTGTTCATCTTGACGAGCTCTACTACTTTTGTAGGAATTAAAATACCGAATTCCACTTAAAAAGATGAAAGTAACCTTCATATCTCGTAAATAATGCGTGTCATTGAAAATCTGTTGCATCTACCATATGTATCTTTCAATACCAAACAAATTTTATTTGAAATATATTTTCATAAAATTACAAATAACGGAAATAAACGGGATTTTCCCTTGATACCTCTGCGGGATACTTTTTACAAGAACTCCAACGGAATAGAAAATCACGGCATTGCGGGTACCCGTGTTACCTGCCACTTTCCTTGGTATCCGCGTTTAATGAGTTCCATGTGCTGACCAAATGCCGTAGACCGAGGTGGGTCTTTCCCTATACTAACGTACCGTCACCACGGCAGAAACGGTTTATTTCTTTGAGTTTGAAAATTTCGGTTCAGTCACGTCGGTAGTCCCGTACAGTTCAAACGATATTCGAACATTCGTGGCATTTTCAGTGCAGTGCATATACGATTTCTTAAAGCAGCAAAGTGACAGGAAAATAAAAGTGAGAGCGAGCGAAAAAAGAGTGACTGTATAAGACGTCGCGTATAATGACATATGTAGGCGTCGAGTTTTCTGCTTCCGAGGAATGTGCAGGCGGCATAGCTGTAGTAAATAGCCGCTGGTTAACGCCACGAAAAAAAGAAGTCTTGTGGCCACCATGCAAGACGCAAAATGAATACAATAAATTATTAAAACGTGGGGAAAATCCAGATGAGGAGACCTGGACAGTGTATGGTATTTGCCGTCGTTTTTTTGAGTGCGGTAAGTACACACATATGCTTATTCCTTCTTAACAAAAGGGGGATAACAACGTAAAGCCGAATTTTTGGAGCTCCTCATTATCTTTTCTTTGTGATATGGTTGAGCGCTGAACGAATGCACGAGATATCGTTCGATAACATTTTTTTTTATTTCATCAGATTCTTCAATTCGATATTAAAAAACTATAATCATTATATTTCTATACAGATGATTTTGAAAAAGCTTCGTATAAAATAAAACAAGCCGAAGTAACCTCAGATATACAGTCAGGTATTGAAACACCAAAAAAAAAGCAATCGTGGAAGAGAAAAGTCTCTGCTACCCGCAAAATTTTGTCTGATTCGAGTGACGAAGAAAATATCAGTCTTCTTCCTAGACCACCGAAGGTAGAAATCTATAAAAAGTCTGGTTCTGAGTGCAAAAGATTGAAACTGGGAGAGGATGGTACGTACACCTGAAGAATTATTAATGAACATGGCTGATTATATTTTTCGCGCTGGCATTTCGATAAATTTAAGAAGATTTTCAAATTGAGCCTTCATTAAATAATTATAGGAAATTTAAAACTTGATTTGTATCATTTTATGGACATGATCCAACAATTACGAGCAATCTTATTACATGAAATAAGCTATTTAACAGTTTTGTATCATATCTTTGTATGAATTAGAAATGTATGATCTGAATATTTTTTAGTTAATTCCGATCCACATTCTATTAATACAAGAAATGATGATGATTATTCAGTTCAACCATCTCATTCAACGATCTCTCATCTTTCAAAAGTATCGCAATCTACCGGTACTTTGAATAATGATTTAGATGACCTAGCAGCAAATAATGTTAATAATATCGGTAAGCCTATGGTAATTATATTTGAAATCCAATATTTCAATATGTGCGGGTAAAATTGCCTGCACATATTGCAATACGACAAAACGTTTCCGCCAACCTAATATACAGATTTTATGTAGGAAAATTAACAGACGTATGTCTATATATTTTTACCAATACTTTGATTAATTTATTGTAGTGTTTCAACGGAAGTTATTACGAGAAATTTTTATTATAAAAGAACAAAATACCCAAATACTTCGATGGATTGAAAAGCAGTCAACAACTGCCACGTTAAACCAATGTCAAGCAGCACATTTACCATCAAATTTACCGATTAATACTACTGATGATCTAGATGGATTCGAACGTTATTTAGAAGAAAAAGAAAATTTGATTGGCTTCGTAAGAATTGTCTCTTTACTTATAAACATATTGACATATAATTTGATTCAAGCTTCTCTATATTTGATTACTTCTTTTTATTATCATACTTCGTAAATCATATGAATAGCATACATATACGTATACCGCAATTCAAGAATTCAATTTATCACTTTAACTCAATTTCAAAAGTCACATCACAACATATTTCCAGACATAAATAAGCCTATACAAAAAAGGAATAACGTTTTGTTTCAGTCTACATACCTATCACAATTGGGCGGTAAAAACACATCATCCAAAGTAAATAATATATTACGTCGATGCATAACAGACAATCTCGCAAAAGAATATAGTTTCTTTGGCAAGCGTGCAGATAAGAAAGTTTTTTCACAACTAAAGTTGAAGACTGCCGTCGTTCGTAAGTATTCTGACATACTTTGAAGAATGAGTTATGCTGCGTGCCGCTACAAATTCCCATTACACATCAGAGTGGTGGAACAGATTACTCTTGTATTTTGAGTGGCAATATGTTTAACAAACTTGTTTGAAATTGTTTAATTCCAGGTGCAATAAACTCAACTGATTGTTCAGAACAAGAAATCAACGACAGTATCAAAATTTGGCTTAAACACGCACCTCAACGGTACAAAATTCAAGAATTGAAGAAACAGAATCCTTAAACAATGAGCAGAAAGACGACAAATGCAACTACAGGGAAACGTCAGCGGAATAGAAAAATTGCAAAAGCTGTCGAAAATGCATTACATGAAATAAAACAGGAAAGTAATAGAATTCAAGTAACGAAGGAGTCTATTGCACATAATCATAAAAGCGAAAATGTATATAGAAGCGATTGTGATAGCAATGTTTCACCGCTACTTCAAAATAGTACCCACATGAATCGCGTATTTTTGAATGACAGTGCTACCACATCAGAATTAGTCTATAACAATGATACTTTTGAAATGCTTTCCGATAGTAGCAGTACGATTGAAACACCTGATCTCTCTCAGAAGCTGAGACTTTGGGCAATAACTAGGAATGTACCTCGCTCGACAGTTAATGATCTATTACACATTCTTTCGCCCTATCATCCAGATTTACCGCTTGATTCACGAAGTTTATTAGTAACTAAATTAAATATAGACACTAAGAAACTAGAAAACGGGGAATACTGCCACTTGGGTTTATTGAATGGAATTAAAAAAGTAATTTCCCCATATCTGAAGGATATTTCTAGTAATGTAATAGAAATAAGTTTCAATGTTGATGGTTTGCCCTTATTTGCAAGTTCGAAAACGCAGTTGTGGCCTATTTTGGGGTTAATAAAAAAAATAAAATGTCAACCTTTTGTTGTTGGAATTTTTTGTGGCAACGGCAAACCAAAGCCACTAACCGAGTTTTTAGAAAATTTTGTAAATGATCTTAGTCATTTATTGGAAAATGGCATTAAACTTGATAACAAAAAATATATTGTCACTTTACATAGCTTCGTTTGCGATGCTCCAGCTAGGGCATACTTAAAATGTATAAAATCTCATGGCGGATACTCTTCTTGTGAAAAATGTACAGAATCTGGCGAGTATGTCGATGGAAGAGTTACATTGCAAGGTATTCATGCGCCTAAGAGAACTGATACTTCATTCTCTCTACAAATAGATAGCGACCACCACTTAGGCGTTTCACCTTTATCGAAAATTCCAACAATAGGATTAGTGTCAAATTTCCCCATAGATTATATGCATAATGTATGTTTAGGTGTTGCTAAAAAGTTATTAAATACTTGGATTTCTGGTTCTTTACAAGTCCGCCTAGGCAGTAGATCAGTTCATCTATTATCAGAACGCTTATTGTCATCGCGATTTTACATTCCTGTAGAGTTTAACCGCAAACCCCGCAGCTTGGAAGAATTGCCACGCTGGAAAGCAACAGAATTTAGAACTTTTGTATTATACCTAGGTCCGATTGTATTAAGAAATATCGTAGATCCCTCGATATATGAACATTTCTTGCTCTTTCATTCTGCTATTACTATTCTGATTTCATACAAACACATTTCCACATTCGGCTGCAGGACTGCTGGCAATGTTTTAAACGTATTTGTTAAGCATTGTGAAAAATTGTATGGCAAACAATTTTTAATTCATAATATTCATATGTTATCTCACCTCAGCGATGATGCAGAAATGTATGGACCTTTGGATAATTTCTCAGCGTTTGTTTTCGAAAACTTTTTAGGACAAATTAAACGCTTAGTGAAGTCACCTAATAGACCACTACAGCAAATTTGCCGCCGTATAAGTGAAATTGAAAGTGCATTTATTAATGAAAATATCAAATTAAAAGGACCAATAATTCCTAAATTTGAATATAACTGTGGCCCTCTTCCTACAAATATTATTTTCAGAAACAGTAAACAATTTAAACAACTACGCTTGCAGAATTTCCAGATTTCTGTCCATGCATATTCTAAAGCTGATTCGTATTGCCTTATAAAAGAATCTAGATCAGTTGTGCAAATTCATAATATTTTGATGGATCACAACAATTCTTTTACGATAGTCGGGAAACGATTTTCATTTCATACATCATTATATTGTAATCCAATAGATTCTAAAGAATTAGATATTTATGTCATCACAGGAATTTCAAATGATTATGAAACATGGCCTATCAACGTTATTACTGCTAAATGTCTAGTTCTACCTATTACTCAAAAGAATGATAAAGATTGTTGGGTTTCGTTGCCTTTAATACACTCGATTTATACTTAGGAATAATTAATGTATAATATCCTTCAATAGTACCGAAATACATAACACGTACGTTAGAAGTTATACACATACCGTACGTTAGAAGTTTTAACATACAATATGTATTACGTACATATATATGTATATTCTCAAATATATGTAGATGTTATTTCTCGAATATGCAATTGTGTATTAATATTTTTCAATGCCTATTATTGTAATTCTAATGATCATATTTCACTGTTTAACAATATTGCGACTAGAGCTTTACTTACATTTTTTACACTCTTCTTTAAAATTTCCTTGAGTTTAAATAATATTGCAAAGCTTTTCACTGAGAATAAGATTTTAAAGTGTGACGTCTTTAGGATGGCATTATCACGTAACTTTTAACGTCAATATGACGACCCGAATCAATAAAAACGAACGTAAATAAAACGTGACTATAGTGACGACATATTGACGTCGAAGTATGACGTCTCTTTAACGAGACATAATCACGTCATTTATGACGACATTATAACCGAACTAATCACGTTATTTCGACGAATCGAGTGACGAAATATTGACGTGAGTTTGACGTGCCACTGCTACCTGGGATCTCCCTCCTCCCCCCTCCCATGTCCTCCGCATCGCCACCCCTCCCCCCCTCCCCCGAGGAAGAACAAACTGCAGCCCCCCGTAGATCCCGGAACAGAAGGCGAAAGACCGGCAATAGGGAAAACACTCACAGCAACACTCGACACATCCGCTCCGCCTCTCCTAACCCCTGGCAGGAGAGGCCACAAGGTGCCACAAGACGACCACCACCACCAGGAGGCCCAAGAATCCCATCCCGGAACGTCGCGGCGGTAACTATCACGGCCCCCGAGGATCCGAGCAGGAGCCCCGAGGACACGAAGATTGTTTACCTCAACCTGTTGGAGAAGGCGAAAAGATGCATCTCGCTGGAGGAATTAGGCATCTTTAAAAAAAGAGTTAGGAGCACTCTCACCGGCAGCATCCTCATCACGATACAAGGGGAAGATGCACATGAGAAGGCCAGAGAGCTCGCCCACAGGTTAGATCTCGTGTATCAAGGGTCTGCCAGAGTTGCCTCCCCGATCAAGACTGGGGAAGTCCGGATAACGGGGCTCGAAATCGCCACCACCAAATCCGATGCAGCCTCCGCCCTGGCCACCTTGACGGGCTGCAAAATAGCGGACGTAACCGTCTCCGACATCCGGTACTCACGACGCGGAATGGGAGCCGCGATCGTGAAAATGCCGCTGCAACAGGCGATGGTGGCAGCCGCTGCAGGCAGCGTAGAAATAGGCTGGACCACGGCAAGGATCCAGCAGCTGGAACATCGCCCACTGCAGTGCCACAAATGCTGGCAGTTCGGCCACGTCCGACAAAACTGCCGCAGCGGAGTAGACAAATCCAGCTCCTGCTACTCCTGCGGCAACAGCGGACACTCCGCGAGCGCCTGCACCGAGCCGAAGCGATGCGCTCTCTGTCACGAGGGCGGCAAACCGGCGAACCACCGCATGGGAGGAGCGGCATGCGCATTCAGGCCGGACCCGATGAAGGAGAGGAGCCAGGCGGCTGCCCCCAGCAGAGGCCACTGATGCTCGGCCCGACATGCATTCAGCTGCTGCGCATCAAACATCAAACACCGTCATCAACAACAATATCAATATCAATATCAATATCAATATCAATATCAATATCAATATAAACATAAATTAGTCAAATGACAAACAACTCCAACTCCAACCCAACACACAGCACGGGACACGCAATGCACTCTACACTACACTCCGCGCGCCGTACACCGCACCAAACAATGCAGCAATAACCGACAAGGATCCGCGAATAACATTACATAACCTCCAACCTTCCCCCAAGCTAACACATACAATCGGACCGCGGTGCATTCGGTTTGACCCCACACGAACCCTCCGGTGACTATTTCCGACCAACTAAAACCAAATGGAACGTCCAAAACGGGTAAATGAATCAAATAACCGCGTAAATAAATCACGCAAATAAGAGACGCAACGTAAACACCCCCCGCAGATCACCGGCATCGACCATCAACACCCTAAAAAAGAAGCGAAAGACCTTCTCCCCTCCAGCACCCAGTCTGGAGAGTTCTGACTCTGACTCAGATCTCGATTCTGATTCCGAGGAAGAAAACCAATCCCTTCCTCCTCCTATCTGCATCAAGCAGAAGGGCTAGTGGCCCAAAATCCAGAAATTCCTGGCCAGCAAGGATATCCCCCACCGCCGAGCCATTAACACCACCGACTCCGTCAAAGTTTACCTCCAGTCCATAGATGACTTCCGTAAACTTACCGCCAAACTCGAAAAAGATTCTCTCCAATACTCCACTAACCAGCTCAAGCAGGATAGGGATTTAACCGTGGTCATCAGGGGCGTCATTGAAACCCTTCCCGACGACGATATCCGGTCCGAACTCGTGACCAAGGGCCTGCCGATTAAGTCGGTATATCGCATGCGTCAAGGTGATAAAATCTGGCCTCTGGTCACTATCAACCTTGACGCCAAGTCTCTCTCCGCTCACACCATCTTTAATCTCAAATCTCTGGCGGGACTCAGCGTAAAAGTTGAGCCTAAAAGAAAATCCAAGATTATCGCACAGTGCCGCCGTTGCCAAAAGTTCCGGCACACTGCAAACTATTGCCGCTCCTCCTGGGTTTGCGCCTTCTGCGCAAAGTCACACGAAACCTCTACCTGCACCCAAAAGGACAATCCAGCCAAGTCCCCGACCTGCGCAAACTGCGGTGGTCCGCATCGTGCCACCTACCGCGGCTGCTCGAAAGCTCCGCAGGTTGGCTCGACTTCTCCTCCTGGCGCAAAGCCCTCCTCCCCACAGCCTGCCACGGCTGTCGCCACACCGCCTAACCGCTCGTCGATCGCCCCTCCCCAAGCCTCATCCTCGCGCCATCCCCCACAATCCTACGCGCAAGCCATTAATGGGTCACCCCCTCCCCCCCACCCCGAGTCAGCCCGCTCAATCAATCCCGCTCCCAGCCAATCCTCTGCAAAACCAAGCTGTCTTACAGCTTTTTCGCGACTTCGCCGCGCAACTTGTCTGGGCACTCCAACAACCAAACCCTCCCCAATCCCAATAACGACAAACTCACCATCCTCAACTGGAACGCGAACGGTATCCTAGCGTCCGGCAAGCATAGACCCCTCCTACTTTCCTAACTTCTCGAGGAGGCCTCTATCGATGTGGCCTGCTTAACAGAAACTCACCTCAAACCCCATCAAAAACTATACATCCCGAATTTCACAACCTATAGACTTGATCGCCTGAACTCCAACCGCGGTGGCGTAGCGATAATCGTCCGGAACTCTATTCGCCACCGAGCCATCAGCTCGCCAGCTCCCTCTCTCGAGTCTTGTGGTATTATAATCACCCATAACGACTCAAGTAATACTCGCTGTGATTTCTCGAGTGTGCCAGTTTTACTTTACGCACTGCATATAGGTTACTTTACGCACTGCATAGGTTACTTTACGCACTGCATATGTTACTTTATGCACTGTGCAACCTTTCGCAAATTGGTGTGTAAAACGTCATTTTACATGCGTTGTGAGGACGCCCGTAAAACCAAGTATTTGACACTGAGTGAAAAAAAGAAGCTTTTTTTTTGAATCAGTCTAATGTCCATAGTTCTTAAAATCATTATTCCAAGCGAAGTATAACTTTAAATATTTGCTGGTATGTTTCTCGAGAACGCATGACCGGTGAACATCTTTTTAACCGAATCTGGAGCATACACTACTGACCAAAGATCCTCCAACCCAGAATCCGCCATTGTATAACACATATTGCCCACAGAGGACATGAGAGCGTGAAAAATTCCTAGCAGCACTACAACATTATTCAAGTCACCATCGGTAGCAATGGAGTATTCAATTAGTGAACGAATTTCCCAATAGAGAGGCTGATCGTACGTAAGGAAACAAGTTTTTTGCTCCAATTTCCTAGTTTCAGCAGCAGCGTATCATACAGCGGTATTAAGAGCTGATAAACTTGAGGGGGGGGGGGGAGTCATTAATGAAGGGTAAGCAGGTGATATGTGATACAGAGTAATGGAGGTTATTACTTGTTAGCATCTCCATGAAACCTTTCCATGATGGAACGTATAAAATTTCCAAGTCTTTTGCTAATAAGTATGTCATATACGCTGTTGATACTACTGGTGGCTTTCCGAGCTTCATTTTTTTTTCGACATAAACTCAATATTTTTCATCACGTCAACATCAATTTTTCCGCAAGGTATTGTTGAAATTCTTTTTGTGCTGCAATCTGTGACGCAGATGGCATTGTCTTTAACTTTGCAGATCCACCTTCACTTGAAACTGCATAATCTGGAGTAGGAACAGCTATACCACCTAAACAATGAAATGTTTCCTTGCCATCGAAAGTATTGACAGTATGGTAAATGTTGTCAAATACGTATTGAACGAAAGCCTCTACAATCTTCGTTGTCGAAGGATGCATGATTACTGACGCCTCATACAATTGAATTTGATAATAACTTATACAAGCGCCCAATTTTGATAAAATATCGATAATCAAACGCGACCCAGATTTTCTATATATATATATACGTACAAGGGTTACTTCGGGGACAGCTCATATTATGTATGAAAATGACTGCAAAAGACGATATATGTATATTGAAAAGAAACAATTAGAGGATCTAATATTTCAATAATTTTGATATATTTAGATTTTCATAAAAAACGGTGACTATGAGGACTAAATATATAACGGACCCTATGGGGACATTTCATATTATAAGATATGGCTACTATGGGGACATTTCATATATAAGTCTATTTTCATTTCAATTGATACATAATGCCAATATATATCAAATAAGATAGTTAGTTCGATGTAAAATTGTTAAAACCCAGAAATATCTCTCTATTTCTAAGAGACGATTACTTTGAGGGCATGTCCTTGAAATACACGTTACAATCAGTTTTTATATTATATAATGCTTATTCTGTCAAAATTATGACATAGCGTTTAGGTGAGGGCCCTCGGTGCCCTCCGCTACGCCACTATCAAGCGGCTACGATGCCGCGCGCACGACGACGGAACGATGGGCGCCAGGCGGGTCACGATCCCGCCACTCAGGGAAACGAACGCGGTCCCTGAAAACGGACGAGAACCGGGGGATCGGAAACGGTCCGATCTCCGTCGGGCTCGGCTACCTCTAGCAGATGGTAGAGGGGCGGTTCGAGGTGCGCGGGCTGGGACCCGGGAGAACGGAGTCGCGAACGGGTTCGCGAAAGAAACAAAATGCTAACTCGCTAAAACAAAGAGGAATCGTTTATTCCACCAGGGACGAAACGGAGGTCCCCGGGCGACGCTCGCGGTCGCAAACGAAGAAAGCGGAGTGGTGCCGCACAACGTCGCGGACACCGCTCGATGCGTTGACGAGACAAAAGGCGCTAACGGTGCGCTATCGGCGTGGAGGCGCTGACGAAAACGTGCGCTCTCGGACGGCGAGCGCGAGACGAAAACGAGCGCTCTCTCTCTCTCTCAGACGGCGAGCGCGAGACGAAAACGTGCGCTCTCTCGGACGGCGAGCGCGAGACGGAAACGGGCGCGAACACGGCGAACAGGTGCGCGCCGGCTCGACGGAAGCCCACGGCGGGTCGGAGGTCGAACGTTCGGGAAAGGAGGAGCGTACCGGTGGCGTCGAGGTCTTCAATGGCCCCCTCGTCGCCCTCCTTGGTCATCCGGTTGGCGGCCCCTCACGACACCTCTGATCCTTCCGGTTTCGGCGAAGGATCCTCTCGGAATCGGGGCTGACCACGATGACTCCTTGGGGACGCTCCGTTTCTCCCTCGACTCTCTCTCGACCACTTCTGTCACTAGACTCGACACTCTCTATCGCAGGCTCGCTAAACTCGGTCAGCGATCGTGCTCGTATCGTGACTCGAGCGGAACTAACTCGCCGGTACGATACCGGAACGCGCGCTCTCCCCGGGACCGTCCGTATTCGCGTCTTCGCCGCGATCGCGCTCGCGACGCTTCGCACGGCCCTTTCGATGGCCGATTTGCACGCGTTATCTCGAAGGGGCCGATTGCACCCTTTTTTGTGACGCGGAGCGATTCTCCACGTCACAAAATATCAATTCAAATTAAGTCGTAGGAAACAATTATTGAAGTGAAACTTTTATGCTGAGGGTACTAAAATCGCGCGCCCGACACGACGCGTCCGTAACGAAACCCACACTCTCCAGCGCTTCCGACCGTGACTCACTCATACAGCGCTCTCGACCCTGCTCCAATACACCGCTCTCAACTCTGCCCCATTCCACCGCTCTCTACCGTACGTAGACGCCGTACCGTCTATCGCCTTTGCCAGGCAAAGCCATGTGTCGATTTTGCGAGGCTGGAGCGCTAAGCCGCCGTACGACTATCACTCACGCGGCTCACTATTATCGCAACCTCAGTAAAACGCACTAATCTAGATATCATCTGTACATCGGTCGCAACAGCGAGGCAGGCGGTATGTTTTGGTGAATGGGGGTTACGAATGCGTTCGCAGTCCCACACATTTCCCTCAAAACTACCTCTCAGTGTATCTAATTGTAAACCACGGCTACATCACGGAATTACTATATCTCTTTGAATCCAATATAATCACCAGTAATATTGTGAGTGCAGTGTTACATCATTTCAACTAACCCCGATACGGTTTTAATCAACCACTCTACGTTTTCGGTCACTATTCGTGTCACGCAGTAGTGCCTTCGGGATTTACGACCTCGAGGAGATCTACTCTTGATCGCACATGTTATAGTTATTAACTTGAAACTGAAGAAAAATAAGGAAAAAATCAATCGCTGTTTAGACTGTGCAGACGGGGTCAGATTTGTGTTGCTCGAGAGGGTTTCTTCGGGCGATGGAAGCTATTGTTCGTATTATGAGGCGACGCAGTGTCGCACCTCCACTAATTGTAAGAGGACTGTTTAGTCTCACCATAAATCCAGCGTTTAGGACCCTTTTTTGGGTGTATCCGTAAGATATATGAGAAGCCAGAGTAGAGGGCGCAGAGTTACTTGTGAGTTGTTTGTATTTCGTTTGCACATTTTCAGTTTTCCGGATTTTACCGCGTCGAGTGGCCGGCTATACGGAGCTCGTGTAGTCTGCGATCGGAGTCGTGATCTTTCTCGAGTAACCACCGTGCATTACTGTACATTCTTATGTGTGTGTGTGTGTGTGTATGCGTGGGTGTATTAATTTATAACAAAATACCTAAAACTGATGCAGAACTAAGTCGAAAATGGAGAGAGAGAATTAAATTAACACAATCAAATATTGCTATATCTGCTAATGCAGATCAACACCAGTCCCAAACCCTGGAGAATGTAACAGATTTTCAAGTCCCTGGAGGATCCAATATCGGTGAAAATACATCCAGTGAATATGATATTCCTTACACTACATTTTGTGCCCATAAAAAAACACAAAACGTGTGGCCGCCACACGCGGAAGAAGTGAAACTTCGATATTAGTTTCTCTGAATTTGATTGCGGTGGTATTAGATTCAATTGGCTCTACGAAGAAGCATTGTAAAAGACTTGTATAGAGCCAATTGAAACTAATACCACCGGAATCAAATTCAGAGAAACTGATATCGAAGTTTCACTTCTTCCGCGTGTGGCGGCCACACGTTTTGTGTTAACTTTTTATTTTCTAACACCGTGCACATTTAATTTCGCGTTAGCTAACGTGGAATTAATCCATTGTTTCTTAATAGGAGGGGATTATTTCCATGTTAGCTAACGTGGCACGGTGCTTGCAAATGAAAAATTAATTAAACGTTCCTTCGTACACTTATGTACCTTTTACTTATACATATTTGTTCACTCAAAGCACTGTTCAATGAAATTGAATCAATTTTGTTGATCAACCAAAAGTAGAACCGTTTACCGAGGAGGCGCTGGAAAGAAGCTAATGGAAATAAGATAATGCATACTGCCTGGGCTCGTAAGTTGGCGAGGTATTCATGGTCGCATTACTACGAAACCCTTGGAACAGTTACTTCGAAACGTCGACAGCAACCCTCTGTCTCACTAACACTCGCAGCCAACTGCAGCAGCACGCACACACAAACGTCAGGGCGACGAGAGTGAGACCGGTGCGACAATATACCGTATGTCCGCATACCTTCGTATAGGCGTATGTACCTTCGGATAGGCTTGGTCGGTAATCGAGACATTTAAACCGTAATTATAATTATTTTCGTAATTTCCATTATTCACAAATTCACAATTTCGAGGTTAGACGCCTCGATCTCCCGAATTGACATCAACTCTAACTGCCGACTCGATTTCTACCGTATTAAATGACTCGAGTACCGACCAAGCCTATCCGAAGGTAACTTTCAAACTGGCCAGTACAGAGACGGACATACGGTATGAAGGGTACAGGGGTAAAAGAGGGAAGCCGTTGCTACGTGCTCTTCATCCGTACACCGTATTCTTCTATCTTCAATTGGTTTATAAGAAAAATTACAGTTTATTATAAACATTCTTCTAAAAGAAAAAAACTGAAAAGGTCACTTTTTCAAAAATAGTCACTTATACAGTTATATACCCGTTCAATGTGAAATCAAAACCGTGTCGGAAATTCTGCAACAATCAGTATCTCTATCCTAATCAGTAATTTTCGCTACGCTACGCTCGCCGACCCCCCGCGCCGCTTCACGGCGCTCCCCCCCGTAGATCCTCGGGAGCGAGGCGGGAGTATACACTAATATAAGGGACATCAGACTGCGTGTTAGGTGAACCCCCCCCCCCCCCAATAGTTTCTTCGACGCATAAACAAACACCGCCGCACAGTGTTCAATATCGCCCAAAACATGATCGAAACTGAAAAAAAAGTTTTCCTACAAATTACGAAATTTTGATACCTGTTTGTACACATCGTAATACAAATTTTCACCAAAAATTTGCTTTGTTATCTTCGTCCAAACCGGAGAAAATAATTATCAAAGATCGTTAAATTACTCATATTTTCATACGGCAACTTTCACTTCTAAAATCTTGACATCTTCATTACTTTTTCCTGATTCAATTAGTAAACCTGAAATAAAAAGAATTATATCGGGTAAAAGTGCATACTGTAGAGATTCAAATGATATATCTATCGATAATTAAAAGTGATTATACCTTTAGGTATAATACGCCTTTTATAATCCTATACAATGTTCACATAAATGTGTCTTTAAATGCGGTTTGCTAATATTTGCTACACCATAAACTTTACGGCAAATCAATCTTTACAATGTAAGTAATTGAGATATATATGGCTTTACCTGCGCAAAGGTGCGCAACAAGGGACAAAAGGGATTAATCTGTAGAGCCCGGGGTGGTCGATATATCGACCAGCGGATGATGAATTCCAGATATTAATCAAAATTTTAAGATTATGGCTCGAAACTTGTTACTAGGAGGTTTTCGGAGTCACTCATTACGATGCTGATGTCAAAATCGGTCTATTCTCAAATCCAAGATGGCGAATGCAATATGGCGGATGATGATTTCCAGACATTTTTAATTCATGGAGCCGTGATCATAAAAGAAGCCCTATTGCCCATCGGTGAATTATCAGAGGAGACACAGGAGTCGAAAAATAACCCAGGTAGCACACTAACGTCGAAATGACGTTTTTTGAAGGTCAGTTCTGACGTCAGATGACGAAAAATATGACGTCATTTTAACGTCGCCAAGACGGCTTAATTGCACATCCACACGACGTCAGACAAATCACGTAATAATGACGTTCTACCGTACGTTGTGAAGACGAAAAAAATGACGGTTCTAAAAGGTTAGGTCTGACGTACACCCGGCGTCTTGGATTATGTCGCTGGTGACTTTTTTTTAATGTTATTTTTAAACGTACTAACCAATGAACAATTAATTATCATGCCCTCATTAGCTACGGTAGTGTCTACTCTCGTTAATAAAAGCATGAGAATTGATTAATCCATTGGTTAGTACGTTTAAAAATAACATTTAAAAAAAGTCACCAGCGACAGAATCCGAGACACCGAGTGTATATCTTTTCATCGTGAGCGGTCACCCATCCAGCTAGTGTCCGCACTTTTCGCTGCTTAACTTCGTTGATCGGTCGGTGTCCTCGAGTCCTCATCTGCTGCACGCTCCTGTGGTTAAGAATATTATTACTATGTATTAGTGATCATATAAAGTTTGATGAATAAATGTATATTACTTTTCAATAAGAAAGAGCGTGAAAAAATAAGATTTTATAATTGTATTATTCTTTTCTCAACATTTTCCTAATTTATGATTGTCTTTTGATAAATATTCTTGCATAGACGCAAATTGATACTAATATCAATTTGCGTCTATGCAAGAAATAAATAATAAATAAATATAAATAAATAAATAATTATATGAATGTTTATTCATCCTACATTAATTGTCTTTCATTTACTTTAATAATCTGTGCTTTTTAATAAACAGTATAGTTTATAACTTGCTCAACATACTCTGGAGACTAAATGAAATAATTTATTGATTTAATAATTGAACAAATTACAATTTTTGTCCATTTATTCACAAATAAATTTTAAAGTCCCTATATATGCAGGAGACGGAAATTTTTCTAAGTCTTGTTCGTCATTAAAAATGACGGAAATGTTCCGCCAAAAAGACGTTGAATTTTGACGTCCAAGGTACGTCGTAAATACGACGTCCCTGCGACGTTAATATTACGACAACTGACGTCTGAAACCCTATACTGACCAAAAAATGACGTCTGAGACGTTATTCTAACGTCAGTGTGCTACCTGGGAAGGATATATGGAAATATCGAGACAGCCATTCAAAAAAAATAAACCCTACTAAAATGAATGAGGATTTATTTCATAGACTTTTACTGAGTTCCGATCCCCTTCTTAGTTCATTTCAGTCACCAAAGGTATGTTGTTAAAAAATGCTTTCTTTGCTGGATCTGACAAATGAAGAGAAACAAGAGCTTGAGGAAGACCATGACGAGGACACGGATGAAGAGTATGACAAAGATGAAAATAAAGACAATGAATATAATGAATCAGATTAGCCATAGCCATTTCACTTTTATATACCTAATAAAATAATAAAGCATTAATACATTACATAAGTACATTTTTTCTTCTTTATTTTCATATTTCTAGTTTTCAGCTGTATAAATAAATATAGATTATCATTCTTATTGTTATTATTATTAATAATACGTTGACAAAGAAAGAAACATAATATAATACATAAACTTATATAGTACCGACTTCAGGTTCTCTCACCTCCATTGACCTTGTCATTCTAGGATCAATCATTTCAGGTAATAGAACTTCATTGTAACAAAATGTAAGTTTCGGCAACATTTTTCGTTCCCAAAACTCGTCATCTCTTTCAATTACTTCATAGTGAATGTCCCTCGGCGTCCAAACGACAAAAAAAAATTTCTTTCGCTCAGTGATTTGCAATTGCCCCTGGACCTGATAGTAATAATCACTAGACCTCTTCAATTTCATCGTTTTTTTGTCAATACAAAAGTTCTTCAGCTTATAACAAGCTTCAGGGATGGTCATGTTTCGAGCAGATTCTGGACACTTTACTTCCACTATACTATCTTCGCCGATAACGGAATCAGGAGACGCTCCAAGGAAACCATACGTCTTGTGAACAAATAGTCCGCATGGTTTAATTTCGTGGCCAGTATGCTCCTTAAAGCACTGCAGAGCTATTCCCTCATTAGTAGAGCCATATTGCATAGCTTTGCATCGAAAATCGTCATAGAGAAGTTTTTTTGCCACTGGTGCCCACTTTGAAGTAGGTCTCCTCTTGCAGACATACCCGAAATGAGAAGCAGTTAGCCTTTCTTTTCTGGCAATGTACCATTTTTCATTTTCTGCCTGGCCCATTGTTTCGATCTCCAAAATTTTTATTTCGGCTGCACTTAGCGACAGTTTTCTGAGTTTTTCCTGTTTCAAAATATCCAGTTCGGTTTTGTCCGTGTCCAATTGTAGCGCTTGCTCGCCGTAATCTTGAAGTCCCTTATTTTGTCTTTTTCGGTCATCAGACCCGTAGTGTTGCTGTTCAAATTGTTGTGTTCGAAAAAGGGCTTTTCGGCATGCTAATCTTCTCTTCTCTCGTCTCTGGCACGTCTTCTTGACAATGCCGGCAGGACTCTTCTATATGACTGACTTCATTGTCTCGTAATGCCATAAAGGCCCAATTTGGTAATCAAGTCCAGCTGCTTTCGTTCGGTGGGTAAAAGATCCTCTCTTCCCCCTATTCACTTGCTTGCCACCTGTAATTTCGCGACAAGTGACATGTAATTCTCAGCTGCGTTACTCGTACTATTTGTTATAAGCTGTGAACTTTTGGCGATTAGAGGCTGTAGGCAAAATCGAACTTTTTCGTACGCGTAAGATTTCTCTTTACTGAGATCACATGTTTCCCCAAGTTTGGAGCAAAAATATGGTTTACAGTTCGTGTGAATACCGAACATGATCGTTTTGTACTTTCGCAGAAGATTTCTTATGTGGGTGGCTGTAGATGATAACTGCTTCCATACAGTATGGACATTGAAAATGTAGCTGCCACATCATATTCGACACGCTGGATGAGGTAAATTCCATGTAGCCATTGTTCCTCTTACTACATGAAAGCGGATGAAGTTCTAGCTTTCTAATTGACGTTACAAAATGTTGTCCATCGACTATGTAATTTCATCTTTCAATTTTACTGGCGTTCTTCACAACTGCAGGCGCTTGTTCAATCAGGAAAGGTAATGTTGCTCTGTAAACGTTACAATAATTATTATTATTTGTCTTCTTTCATCTGAAAAAATGTGTAAGTGAAATATGAGAATTAACAGGAATGGAGGAATATTTTAACAAGGACGGTATGTACTTTTTTAGTGATGCCAACTTACATTGTAGGCTCTATGCTCAATTCAGATTGGGATGTAGATGAATTTTTCGCATCATGCTGAGACAGTTCAACTTCGATAGGAAATAGTGATTCAACCTTTGCTACTTCAGGACCTGGTTGTTCTCCCATTCATGAATTGCTAAAACGAAACAAAAATTTAATACAAAAATCTGCCTTCTACGAAATTATCATACTAGTTCTAGGTTGTATTTATTTTATTGCTTGTGTTACCTTTCCGAACATGCTTTCAGCTTATTTTCGGATGAAGTTACATCCATTTGCTGCGGTGTTTCTGATGAATTCAATTTCCTGAATTATGTAAAGCAACACATGAAACTTAAGTAAGCAAGTAAATAGGTAATTAGTAAATTCAATAAAGTTTTCCAAAAAAGAAATCTAAAGAGGAGGAATACATGGTATATCTACCTGTTTTTGATAATTCTCCAGTTCACTAATCCACTTGGTATTGTTCTACATTTTCTCTTTGCACTGAGGGGTAGACGTTTTTTTTTCACATACTCAATAGCTCCTGGATGGTCACTAGTGATATTTTGAATTTCCGCATATTGTTGATGATCATCTTGATTACTTCCCTGAGACTGTGTAGCATAGCTACGTGGAGCTTCAACTTCGTCACTGGGATATCCAAATGTCCGGTACATTATAACCATACGCAACAAATAATAACAGTAATAGAACAGTGACAGTACTTACGTTTCATTACTTGTCTTCTTTTTCGGACCTGGCTTTTTTCTGTTTGTCGAGGGTCTCAACACCGTTTTTGATTTAGTAGAATATTTCCACTGCTTCACTGATTTAGCCATCACTTCATTACCGAAAGTCTCGAGGAGGAGTTCGTCTTTACGCGGAAAATTATAAACACTAACTAATTTGAAAAGCGGTTAGCGGGGGTATGCTTAGCCAAAATAAAAAAAAGGTCTGGTTTTTTCTATGTACGGTGGGGGAAATTCTTCGAAACCACCGAGCTGGAGCATGAGGCGCCGGGAGAGTACACAGATTCGGCGCCGTCCGATTGGTGCCATCCAGGGACAAGTGCATGTGCACCGCAATAGTTGAATTTATTGCAGGTCTGCACTTTGTCCGAGGAGAGCGAAAGGCAGAGAGTTTCCGTGCCCTCCTGCGAGGCTCCTGAAATTTGAGCACGCGGTCGAGGGGCTCTTCGCTTGCGACTCGAGGAATCCTGCGTCTGTCGCTCTCACTAGACTAGGTTGCTCTATTGAGTCGGTCAAATAGACTAAAACCTCTCTGGCAGCAAGTTCTTCCCGTGTATCCACTGCACAATCTAGCTAGATTTCTTTTTCTCTAGCCAGATACTAGACTACTATCCCGACGTTTACCTCGTGGAGAAAGTGCTCAAGAGACGTGGAAATAGAATATTCGTGAAATGGTTGGGTTTTAATTATTCACACAATAGTTGGATAAATAAATAATTCATTTATTCTTCAAATTCCATATTTGCATTGGTAACCCTATCAATTTATTTCTCCAAATCCATATGTACACTCATAATCCTAAATTGTTTAGAGGAATTATTGAATTATAGGTGGTTACAAAAATAATTGATTATTACATTAACATAAGATTAAGCTGTAAAATTAATAGTTGATAATTAAATTAGTAACTAAATATAGATTTTTATGATCAACAAAAGAGAACGAGTTATTAGGGAAGATAATTGTGAAAGGAGTTTATTGTAGAAGGGACGGAATGGAGGGAAAAAAAAAAATGTTAATAGGGTAGGTAGAATTATGGATCTTCTTCTTTGCGTTTTTTAGTCCCAGATCAGATCGTCTCTGTTTGAGAATTCCCAGTCTTCCTCTTCGTTTCCGCTGTCTTCGTCGTCTGGAAAGCGTTGCCAGTGTGCTAAGGGCTCCCGGACTCGATACTCGAACGCCCTGAAGTCCTCCAGGTGTCGAGGCCAGTCTAGTTGTTCCCGCTCCTCGAGTGTATATGTGTTGAGATCTAATTGATGTAAATGTGATCGATCGATTGGAGCAGGTTCGACTCTGTTTCTCCATTCTTCTCGATCCTGGTGGAGTTGGTATTCCTGATATGCTCTGTTGTATTCCTCCCAGGCGTATTCTTTGAAAAGCTCCATGATGTGTTCCGGCTCGTTCCACGGGTTTCCGTCCGGGTATTCTCCGTTGAAAAGTTCTTTGAGGTGAAATACGTTTTCCTCCAAATTCCAGATCCAGCCGATGTATTTTTTTACGGCGAGTTGGTGTAGTTGTCTATCTGTTGGCGCGTATGGCATTTCCATGTTCTGGCTGGTTTCTTTTACGTGACGTACTTTTGATGGTGAAATATTTGCACATGACTTTAGAGCGCTCTTCGTGAAGATTATATAGTTGGCTAGGGGTCGAGGTTTGGAGTCGAATTCCTTTTTCTTTGGGGGTTTCCGGTTCGGGATTTGAGTTCTAATGGGATACTTTCTACTTTAGATATAATCTGATAATTCTCCATTGCTTACAATTAGTTCTATTTATATGGGGTATCTACTCGTTGCCTGTTGATCGTTAACTGTTGACGTAGTGTGAGGATGAACGGTAGATAATTCAATTTCCTGTTCAGGAGTCATTCTTTCTTTGCGATTGTCTTATGTTTTCTAAGTGTAGCAATAGGTAGGTTAATGAATCTCATACGGCACCCAGGAGGTGAACGGACCATCCGTATGTAATGCATAGCCGTGTACAATGGTGTCCGCGAACAATTTTACTATTTTTCCCCAATAAACATGGTTACGTATAATAAACGTATAAGAAATGGTTGAAACAAGTGGTTTAAAAAACGTTTATAACTGGTATAGCATCTATGCATGAAATAAATAATAAATAAATATAAATAAATAATTTTATGAATGTTTATTCATCCTACATTAATTGATTGTCTTTCATTTACTTTAATAATCTGTGCTTTTTAGCCATTAAAACGAGGTACAATTTCTACTGCTGTTTTGAGGGAAATTTTTTTGGTTATTTGCCATGACTGTAGATTGATTCAAATTACTTGATCTACTGGTACTTGCACGATTTACGTCTACTAATGGAGTGTCAAAATTTAATGCACGTGCGACTACTTCGACTGTAGTTTTTTTTTTGTACGTGCTCTTGGGGAAGAGTGGTTGTATCCCTTGGACTTTGTCCTTCTGATATGCTAATAAAGCTTCCGCTAGATTCGCTAGGAGTTTGGGAAGGAGGAGGAGGAGTGTGAGTTACCTTGGATTTACCTAATATTTAAAAATTGATTAGTCTTTTTAGATCTGGTATTTCTGGAAGGATTATCTTCGGAATCTGAGATAGTATTTTTAATCATTTTATGAAAGGTTTTTGTTTTAATTTAATGGTATGATTTCCTTTTAAAATAAAGCAAATGATAATTAGTTATATTTAGATTCGACTGGTCAATTCGGATAGCACTAAGCTAGTTTAAGAATTGAACCTAATATCCGGTACTCTTCGCGAGCAAATGATCAGAACCTTTCGTATAACGGGAATCGGACCCGCGATCTTCTGACCAGACTCAGCCGATGCATCAAAAAGAAAGCGTTGTCACGTCAAAAGGGCTGACAAACAGCTAGTTATTGTTCAAATCACATTAGTGAGAGGGGCTGCTACCTGAAGCAAAGCCTCTGACTCTAATTCAACAACATTATCGCGAGAGCGATCGGTTATCACGCTGAGTCGCCGAAACGTAAAGAATCGAGGCTGCCACAATACATGGTCGCTGAGAATGGTAAACAAGTGGATTACACGTACTGGGATGATCCCAACGAACTCGTAGATCGCCTTCGTCTATAACGCTCTGGAGAAAATGCGATGACGGGCACGCATGCAGGTTTCGAGTGGCTTCGGGATAATCTTGTAGCACTCATCGGTATCTATAACATGGATCTTTCCGCACGATAAGGAGAAAACTGTTTACCACGATAAGGAGAAAATGCAGTGACGTGCACGTATGCAGGTTCCGACTTGCTCCGAGCCATCTTGCAACACTCATCGGTGACTGTAGCACGGATTCAAATCCCCCACCACGACGCATGCGCGCGGCGTGATATGCAACCGAAGATCACGATTGAAAGTGAGATTGCCCCGGGATCAAGGTCAAACCTGCATGCGTGCACATCATCATCATCATGATTTCGATAACATCCTCTAGGCGCAATGTGCAATCGAAGATAGTATATCGAAAGCGAGATAGCTCGGGGTGAGGTTAGGAAGGGGGTATCGAAAGCAAGATTATCCGAATCAAGACTAACCTGCATGCGTAACGTCACCTATCGAAAGCGAGATTGCTTGGGGTGAGGTTAAGAAGGGGGTATCGAAAGCGAGATTATCCGAATCAAGCCTAGCCTGCATGCATGACGTCACCAAGCGCAAGGCTTGGGAGGCTTGGGGGCTTGGGAGATCGAGTCCCCGGTCGCGTAGGCAGGGAGTGGGGGTAGGTGTGCTAGAACCCGCATAGCTTATTCCAAATTCCACATCGCCGCGGTTCTCGCCGCGCTCCCATTTCCAAATTGATTGTGAAATTTGATACCTATGAGGTGATTACCGTGCCGGGGATGGTAACGGGTGAGGCTTGCTGGCACGCATGCAGTTTCCAAAAATGATCTGCGACATCACCTTTCCAAATTCCACATCGCCGCGGTTCTCGCCGCGCTCCCATTTCCAAATTGATCGTGAAATTTGATACCTATGAGGTGATTACCGTGCCGGGGACGGTGACGGGCGAGGTTTGCCGGCACGCATGCACTTTCCAGAAAACTCCTGCGACATCGCCTTTCCAAATTCCACATCACAGCGGTTCTCGCTGCGCTCCCATTTTCAATTTGATTGTGAAATTTGATACCTATGAGGTGATTACCGTGCCGGGGGACGGTAACGGGCGAGGCTTGCCGGCACGCATGCAGTTTCCAAAAATGATCATCGTCGCGGGCAAAGTCGGAGAATGGGAACACGTGAAAGTGATCTTGCTACATGATAAGACGCTGAGGAAAATTCCTGTGACGTCACGCACACTTTTCCAAATTTCACATCACCGCGAGCGAAGTCGGAAAATGGGAACACGCGAGGCGTGGGGGTGTCGAAAGCGAGATTGTCCGAATCAAGCCTAACCTGCATGCGTGACGTCACCTTTCGAAAGCGCGATTGCTCGGGGTGAGGTTAGGGAGGGGTATTAAAAAGGGGGTATCGAACGCAATCAAGCCTAACCTGCATGCGTGACGTCACTTATCGATAGCGAAATTAATCGGGGTGAGGTTAGGGAGGGAGAGGTCGGGTCCCCGGTCGAGTAGACAGGGAGTGGGAGCAACTGTGCTAGAACCCGTGTTGCCTATCTACTGTCGTCGTTCTCGTAATCGCCGTTCTCGAGGTCGTCGTTCTCGTCCTAGCCGTCCTCGTCGTCCTCGACGCGTTGTCATCGTCGTCGTCGCCATCCTCGTCGCCGCCGTCCTCGTCCTCGCCGTCCTCGTAATCGCCGTTCCTTACGTCGTCGTCGTTCTCATCCTCGCCGTCCTCGTCGTCGTTGTTCTTGTCGTCGCCGTCCTCATCCTCGTCCTCGTCCTTGTCCTCCTCCTCCTCCTCCAACAACAACCGTCCGTGCTTCGCACATCCGTTTCGAAGTCGTTTATGGCGACACGGTTTTGTCCACGCATTTACTCGAAAACTATTTTATATAATAGAGAGATAGTGAAGAATTTTAGGAAGTCTTAATGAATAGTCATTCGAGTTTTTTCGGTGAAATTCTCCAAATTTTTCGAAACCATTGTTACGAGCTGAAAGTGGTATCCGATTTACAAGTAACTTTTGCTTCTTTTACTACTGATATTGATTTCAACGTGTAACAACAATCTTGAAGTACTATAAGGGCAATGTCCTTAAACAGAATGTGAGTGCATGTACATGCCTTTAGGACATATATATACATACACTCACATTGCATTCACATAACATTTGTCCAATGGTTTAACACACTAAAATCTAACTATCTCTGATATATGTATGTACACTCGGTAAAAATTACACTTCAAATATATTTAGCACGAAACTGTATCGAGTTCTTAATTAACGTGCTTCTCTTTGTTGATGGATTCTGCAAAGTTAGGAATTTTAAAAAATAAAAAGAGGTCCTAATTGAGCTAACTTTAACAACTAACTAACTTTTAAATTTTCTAATACTCGAGCAAAACATTTAACGTTCTAACATTCTATTAACTACTCTAATATTTAACATTTTATTCCATTTTTGTCCTCAAATAATCACATCCAATTACACTGTTACTTTGAGGACAGTCCCCAAAGTAACATTGATGTTTTAAGTCCTCGAAGTAACCAAACAGTGTATAATGGAGATTTCGGGGACAGTTCTCAAAGTACCCCTAATATGGTGGAAAACTTCGGGGACGGTCCCCGAAGTAGCCAGTTTAGTATACTCTCAGATGTCCCCGAAGTAACTGTTAGGTGTACAAAAATGGCCCCGAACTACACATTAGACAAATATATATAATATATATATAAACACCAGTTGCCAACAGTTATGTGGAGATGAAGCCATGTGGTTGTAGTACAGAAATAATAAGATGCGCGATAAAGTCACGCTTCAAATGAACGTCTTCCTTTTCCTTTTTGTTGAGCACCAAATCATGAAGAAGACTCCTCAATAAGTCTGGAATATCGGACACAACATTATCTAGAAACTCGTTCGGTGATGGGTACTCTTCGGTGCCATAGGCAAAGTTCAAAATTTCGGCTCTTAGAATCTCTGCTCTGACAGTCACAAAAAATGTTTTCTTTACATGGTTATCCAACGAGTTAGGATTGCAATACCAATTACTGAGGATTGGTAATAAATCGAACATTTTGTAATAAATAATTGTCTCTTTATCATGATTTCGTTCAATAATGACATCTTTACCAAACTTCTCCTTCAATTCTTTAAAGAATACATCATCACTAAGTATGCTTTTACTGAGAATCTCTCGTACCTCAGACATGGGAAATTTAAATTTTCCACTTTCTTCAATATACTGCATTACATTTTCGAAACATTCGTCTACGAATTCATGAGTTACAGGCGTTTTGGGCTCCTGAAATAACATGAAAGAAGTGTGGAACTTCCTATGATACGAGGCTTTTACAGCGACAAGTGAAATTCCAGATAGCCGAGTCATTACTGTCTTTTCTAGATCGTCATCTCGTCTGCTTACAGTATCAAGAATGTTAATTTGATAGTAATTATGCTTCACTGAATATACTTCTTTGTGTGTATGATTTAATGCACCGCCACGAAGAAAACAAAAATGTTGAAAATTGAAGTCACTGCCGCTTGAACTCCACTGCGATATTGACTCCTCGGTAAACTCTGATCTAATGTATGTTGATACCTTGCTGATACCTCTTGCTTTTTCGTAACGCTTTCTACAGTTAATATGACATTGAATTGAAGGTTTGTCTTCCCACAATGTCCACTTGTAATCTTCATTTTTCTTACTTTTTTTTATTAACGATTGCAATCCCTTCGTTTGCACGCAAGTTAGCTCTGATTCAATTCCGAAAGGTTTGCCACAACTTGTACACAGCTCATCTGGCTCCATTTTGTGCCAGGAAACTGAAATAAAATTAAAAAAAAAACTTACTAAATCATTAACAAGTTTCGTTTCTTTATTCCTATTGGAAATCGATGCTATATAAATCATTTGATCCAAGGAAATTTCTATGAAAACGATCTGTTCCTTCTAAAAGTGATTTCCAATTCAAGTTTCGTAGAAACCTCTGATCTACAATAATTATTAGAAAATCTTGCTGTAGACAGCGATTCTTCACTTATTGGAAAAATAAGTAAGTTGTCTTATCCTGAAGATTAAGTGAAATTACTGACTGGTTTCTCATAATATTTAGACAGCGAAGTAGGTCTTATTTGTGATGGTACGCACATTGGACATCAAAAAAGTTGTAATAATGAGTACCAGCAGAAATCATACTCTGGCCAAAAAAATAGAACCTTTATGCAAGGCATTTACAAGTTGCACGACAAATGGTTATTTTGTTGATATATTAGGTCCTTATTTGTCAAATATCAATGATGCAAAGATTTTGCATGATAGTTTACATTCTCGAATCAAATCACTCTCCATATGTCATTAAAGTTCGGTGGGCAGTAGAAGCTGTACGTGGGATCATCAAACAAAAGTTCAAACTTTTAGATAAAAAAGTTGACAATGAATTCCAAAAAACAGTTTAATTTGCAACACTACTTGTTTCTTACATAATCCATTTGGTGAACGTCTAAATAGCGACGTTGAATTATCTGAACAAATCCCGGAGTATATGAAATTGAGACTGAAGGTTGTTGTCATGTAACTGGTCATTTCGACATTTCTTTATAAAATTTGTATGGTAGATACTTCAAAAAATTAACTACAAAATTAGCACAACCCGTCTCAAACTGTAATGAAGTATAAATTTTTACAATAATTACATTTTTACATGTGCTTAGACAGGATTTCATCTATTTTAATTTTTTTTTAAATCAACGGCTCGACATTTTTCAATGAAATGAAACATACAGTGTACAAAAAGTATCCATGAATACAGCAAAGAAATTTGTATTGCCTAACTGGAATTACATTTTAGTATGGTATACTGTATTACACCGGAATAACTTTATATATTCTTGAAAGCTAGACTCTTAAGTTATTCAAAAAATAAAACACTTAGTGCGCAAAACTGCGGATTCTACATTTTTTACT
Source organism: Xiphydria camelus (assembly GCA_963678675.1). Classification (NCBI taxonomy): domain Eukaryota; kingdom Metazoa; phylum Arthropoda; class Insecta; order Hymenoptera; family Xiphydriidae; genus Xiphydria; species Xiphydria camelus. The sequence continues at coordinate 10,017,558 of OY783195.1, forward strand.
AATTTTCAGAATGGTTCCGCAAATTTCTCATCAGTCGATTTTTTACATATGGATTTCAAATCCGAAAATGACAAGAACTGACGCAGTAATTGCATATATTTTTAGAGAATTGGCCTACTTGTCATTGCCCGACGTAGTACAGTCAATCTAGAGATTGGATATATGGGGTACAAGAAGTTAGGCTTCAGGGCATGAAAATTACACCAATCGATAGCTGGAGGTCCCAATATTAACAAATCATAATGTATCATCTGTCAATTCCCGGGAAAATTTATAATTAATTAAAAACTATCGAAGTTTTGGCTCTAAGCTACTTTAATCATTCATTTCTCCTATTATTATTTACTCAATCAAACAAATGAAGCTACCAATTTGTAGCGGGGATAATTTACTATAAAATTGATGCGAGAACCTACATGACAAAATGCATGATTAATTTATAATAATTTTTTGAAGTAATTTTTGAGCATTGTTTGCCAAGCAATCAGCTGTTTCCATGGCAACCACATAATATGCGCCATGTGCAGCTTATTGTACTTTCGTACACCGGGACTTTTAATAGAGAGGAATTTCGAAATATTTAAATTCTTCCGTCTTGGTCGTTGCCGCAAGATTGAAGCTCTTGAATTTGTGTTAGATAATTGTATCGTGCTAAACATGTCTCACCCACTATATTGTTTGGTCGCCGCACGATGAAGTTTCTAGGATCTCCTCGGGGTCCTCCACAAGGTAGATTGAAACCTATCGGCTACGAGTAGTTGAAATGAATTGTACACTTCACTCACTACACGAGTAGAAATATGTTCGAAGTTGCAGAGTTACAGTCTTTTACACGATAAGATTAACAGTGCATTGTCGAAAACGCGCTTGGTTTCACCTTATAGGTATACTCAAAATGTAGCGGCATTTAGACGACGGAGGGGGTAGCGTGGGTGCACCCTGATTGGCTGGAGAAGGAGCATCGAAGGAAGATGACGCTGAGAACTTTGCTAAAGCGGCAAATAGATGTGCAATATTATTGCGCAAAATTGACTGTACAATATGTTGGCTGCCCATAGATGTTCAATATTATTGCACAACAAATGGAATTGTGCTATTAAGGTTGTTGTCGTGTAACTGATCATTTCGACAATTTTTAAAAAATTTTTATGGTAGATAGTTCCAAAAAGTAACAACAAAATGAGCACAACCCGACGACGATTGACCGTCTCAAACTTTAATCATACATTTTTTTAAATAATTAAATTTACATCTGGTTAGGCAGGATTTCATCTACTTCAATTCTTTTTTTTTACCTCAACGGCTCGACATTTTTCAGTGAAATGAAACATATAGTGTAGAGAAAGTATTAATGAATACAGCAAAAAAAAATGAAATTAATTTTCCGTTTGATCACTAATTATTTCTCGATAACCAAACGGAAAATTAATTTCATTTTTTTGCTGTATTCATTGATACTTTTTTCGCACCATATGTTTCATTTCAATGAAAAACATCGAGTCGTTGATTTAAAAAAAATTAAAATAGAGGAAATTCTATCTAAACACATGTACCTACATTTACTTATTTTAAAAAATGTATAATTAAAGTTCAATACGGTCTCATTTTGTAGTTAATTTTTTGAACTATCTACTATACAAATTGGAAAAAGAAATGTCGAAATGACCACTTGCACGACGAAAACCTGAAATTGAATCGTTTAGAGACAATGTTGATTTTCGAAACTTTCTGCGCATGAATGGTGAATTGTTTGATGAACTCATTGCTTTGGTTACTCCTCAAATTCAGAAAAAGGATACTATTATGCGAGATGCTATTCAGGCAAGTCAAGCCCGACTTTCAATTTAACCCAAGCACCGACTTACACTATACACGTTCAAATATATCGTTCGACTTAGCTTGCACAAACCAAGTCGGCCGACTTACGTGCGTGTATGTGGCGGGGTTAATGGAAAGTTCGGAGAGATATGGGACTGCAATCGGGTCAACAGCACACGTTTGTCGGAACAACGGGATATTGCAGAATATTACCTACACACGGTACAGTATTTTCTGAATTGTGTAATATATTGTACAACCCTTCTCAATATTAAATACACACGATCAATTATATTGCACAAACCCCAATATTGCGCAATAATATTGCACGTCTATTTGCAGCATAAAGCTCATTACAGACTATGCTTGTATTCGCGATTCGTGATGCGCGGGCAGTTCGCGAATAGTCTGTAGGGAGTTGTTCGTTAAAAATCGATTCGTAAGCAACTTGGTTCGTGTGTTCGCAGCAATTCGCTCTTGGAGGCGGTAAATTGATAAATATCAAGGGCTGCGCATCAATATGAACCGCTGAGACGAATCACGTATCGCGCATCACGAATCGCGAATACATGCATAGTCTGTAGCGAGCTTAATGGGGACCGTCATAACGCCAAATACTTCGCCAACCTGTCTAATAAAGTTGATCTCACCGCCAGGCAAATCGGCACGTTTCGGCAAAACGTGGGCCGCGAATGCACTCGCGGTCTCGCACCTTCCCGGCAATTACCGGACGGTCAGAGCAAACCGTTTTCGGCGGTGCCTCACTCTAAAGCTCGCTACATACTGCATGTATTCGCAATGCGTGATTCGCGGGCAGTTTGCGAATAGTGTGTAGGGACTTGTTCATAAATCGATTCGTAAACAACATGGCTCGTGTGTTTGCAGTAATCCGCTCTTGGAGGCGGTAAATTGACGAATATTAAAGGCTGTGCATCAACACGAACCGCTGAGTCGCCAAAGTTCGGGCTGCGAATCGTGAACAAACGCATGCCCGTAAAGCCGCGTATACATCTGATTGTCAGATGTATACGCGGCTTAATTCGGATCCCGGTTCGTCCTCTCGACACAGAGGACGAAGTCGAGGAAATGCCTCCGTTTCGGGAAAAACCCCGCACGCAGCTGCATGCCCCCTCTCCCTGATGCATCGATGTGCCGTATCAGGGTAGAAGTTTCTTTATTAACCCCTTGCCTTTCGAATGGTAGACAACATTTCTGTTTACTGGGTGTGGACGGGCTTCCCCGGCCAATCCCTTCCTACTACAGTCATTTGGTGCTCAAAAAAGAGGTTACCTGGAAAGTTTTCCGGGAGTTTTGAAAATTGGTGGTTTTATAGATTTCGATGTGCTATTTCTGAATTTCTATTTTGCCACCTCGTATCTTTGCCGCTCGCGCCGCCATATTGGAAAAATGGCGCCTAAAAAAAGTATTTTGACAATATCTCCTTTCCGACTCATTTTACGATAAAAACAGTTATATAATAAATTAAACTAGAGAAAATTTCCTATAATTTATATAGTACACTTTTTTTTTAATGAATAGTTTTAGTGTACGAGCGCCGCAAAATCTACTCCAACATGCGTTTTGGCCAATAAAACTCATTTTCACACCGCCATGAGATAGTAAGTGGCGTTTTTTTTTATGAAAATGAATACTTTCAGCGTACGAGTGCCGCAAACCATTTTACATCTACACCAACACGCGTTCTTCGTATATTAACAAAAAATATTTTACTACGCGTTGAAAAATCGGCTTACTACGGCCTGTACGGTCTTCCGCAGGTATAAGGGAACGTGCATTGCAAAAGAATCTGAAAAAGAACTTGAAAAATTCCTTACGTACGGCCTTGCTCCGTTTCCGTTATCCCTTTTCAATGATGAAGGCATGCGCAAATGCGTTAAATCTTCTATGTATAAGGCATTTGAGTAACATTCTGGAGACATATGTAAATTTTGGAGACACGATGTATGTCATCGAAGAAGGATATTTATTACACCGAGTCATTTGGCATCGTGGTGAATCGTTTTCATCCATTTGCAATAACTACGTTATATTTGTTCGATCGAACTATACATCCAATGTCATTGTCGTGTTCGACGGATGTCCGGAAGATGTAGCAAACCGTAGTACCAAATATGCGGAGCGATCCCGACGATCACGAAAAACTGCTTCAGTATACATACTTTTTGACGAGACAATGATCCCAATGTGTCACAAGATAAATTCCTGGGCAACGTGCAAATAAGCAACGCCTCATTAGAATGTTAAAGACAAAATTTGAAGCTGCAAACTTCATGGTCTAACAAGCTACGGAAGATGCGGATACGCTAATAAAATCAATACCGCGCAATCAGCGTTTCATCGACATTCGATTCCGCAATAGTTGCCGGCGAAGATGTAGATTTTCTTATCCTTTTGACGGCTCTATCTACGCGTTCAAACATATGTATATTCTCAAACCAGGAAAAGGAAAACTTTTGCAACAAATATATTCAACAAAAAGTATCATAGATAAAACAGCCGCAGAGCATATATTATTCTTGCACGCCTTCAGTGGCTGTGATACAACATCAGCACTATTTAATCAAGGAAAAATAAAATGTATTATAATATACTCCGAAAAAATCCAGATTTATATATATATAAACGAGGTTTTATCCAGGTATTCAAAACCCCAAATGCTGATCCAGAGATCATTGCTAAAGCTGGAGAACGCTTCCTTCTTGCACTGTACGATTACAGTAATGTGAAAAGTATGAAAAGTATGTCGTTAAACAACTATAGATATGTATGCATGCTTCACAAAATCAGCATATAAAAATAAATGTAATATTGCATCGCTACCACCAACAGAAGCAGCAGTACGACAATATTCGTTCTGAACCTATCACTAGGTTCAGCAGTGGTATGGGAATGAATAAAATGCAGAGCAATGTGGGGATGGAAAAGAAACACGAATGGGCTAATTCCTGTCATCACACTCGAGCCCCCAGCTCCGGAAACCTTGTTAAAACTTATTTCTTGCAAATGCAAAAAGGGATGTGAGAGAGCCTGTGGATACAGAAAGGCTGGATTAAAGTGCTCCGTCATATGCACAAATTGTAATGGTACCTGTGATAATCGCAAGTTCTATCACAAGTTAGCGATGAAGAGGAAGAAACGGAGACTGTTCTCGAGCACACGTATGATGAAATCGAGGACGAAGAGGATTGCAATGAAACTGATAATCCCATCGCGGATGATGTGGAAGAAGTTTCTCTCTGTGACGTTTCGATCGGTATTGAAGACGATGAACTCGCAACACCTGGTCCATCAAGAACAGCGAAGCGAAGGAGAATGCGCTAAATTTTGGAATAGTACATTGCATGTGGATTAGGCCTACTGGAGATACTACGATAAAAAAAAACGCGCCACTTACTTTACCTCATGATGGTGTGGAAATGAGTTTTTTGACCAAAACGCATGTTGGAGTAGGGGAGAGTGTTGTACCTCGAACCGACTTGTACCTTGGGTCACTTGGCTCCCTACTCTAACGGTCTGCATATAGTTTACGGTCTATTAATTATGAATTTGTAGTTCTGCTCCTGCCCGCTATATGGCAGCCAATTATAAATTCAGTTAGGTAACTGTGTGGTGTTGCATAGCATGTTTTGTGATTTCTTCGTCCGAAAGTTTTGTATGTATTTAAAATCTATTAATATTCCGTTTATTGATAGATGTCATTATTTTTTAACTAACAGTAGTTGAAAATAAGTGTTAAAGCTTATTATTTCTGTATGTATTTTTATTTTAAACACATAACCTAACTTTAGAAAGCATGTGAAAAATAAACTTGTACAAGTGTGTACCTCGGGTCACTGACAGATCGTATACCTTGGACCGGACCAAGATACAATGTTTATTCAAATTAAGGTTATTTTATTTTATACTTTAGATAATTGTTGTAAATAACATCTAAAATTGTAGTTGTTTTAGATACATATTTTTAAATGCCTCTCAGTAAAGCTGGAGTCAAAAGGCAACCCATAAACTTGCAAAATTTAATTTTTGTATTTTTCTAATGTTTTGTGTTTATAAATAAACATATTTGAGTAAATTGATTAAATTTCTTATTCATTTTATTACTGACACAAGGTAAAATATATGGTGCTTCAAGGTACACGACCACATTGTACCTTGGGTCACATTGTAACGTTTAATTAAATTCACATTTTCAGCTAAACTATTTATGGCAAAAACAAAACATAACAAACGTAGATAGAGCAATAGTTGTAGAATCCCTCGCATCGCTTAATTATTACAAACTTGTAATAATAAAATTAAAAAATGGGAAAAACAAAAAAATGACCCAAGGTACAACACTCTCCCCTAGAATTTGCGGTGCTCGTACGCTAAAACTATTCATTTTACAAAAAAAAAAGGTTGTTACATAAATTATAGGAAATTTTCTCTAGTTTAATTTATTATATAACTGTTTTTATCGTAAAATAAGTCGGAAAGGAGATATTGTCAAAAAATTGTTTAGGCGCCATTTTTCCAATATGGCGGCGCGAGCGGCAAAGATACGAGGTGGCAAAGTGGAAATTCTGAAAGAGCACATCGAAATCTATAAAATCACCAATTTTCAAAACTCCCGGAAAACTTTCCAGGTAAAACTACCAAATGACTGTACTATCCCCGGTACGCCGAGCGGTATCGCACCGCTACCGGAACATACCGCCCGCCTTGCCGAAACACATCACACTCTGCATTCGACTCAACCACCCTTTGATGCATTCGCGGCCCACGTTTTGCCGAAACGTGCCGATTCGCCGAAGGCGAGGTATTTATGATTGCGAAACCTAAGCAGTACGAAACGGCCTTCCGAGTTCCGTCTACCGTGGGACGAAATATAAATGATGTTTGATAGTACATTGACGAAGGCGCGGTTTGCTTTGTCTTAGATACCTGAAAGTCAGGTTCTCATTAGTTAGTTTCATTGATCAATAACGTTAAATCTATGTAACTGAACATAGAATTGAATACACAAGTCAACGCGAACGTTTATCCTCACGGGGAAGCACTGTTCAATGCAATTGAATGAATTTCGTTGATCAACCAAAAGTAGAACCTTTTACCTAGGAGGCGATCCACTTCGATTGGAGAAGTCCAAATAATTTCTTATTTCTTTCATTTCTTTTTTTCATTTCAAATATTTTCATAACAAATCAAGCTGGAGCGTTATACTACCAATGACATTGGTGCACTGAGAAAACAATTTACTTGATCGAAATAAACGTGCCTTTGGATAGTCCCAAGAGCGCATTTATTCGATTTAAATGAATATCGGTTGGACGCAAATATTAGATTATTGAATTAATTAGATGTTATTTGAATCAAATCGATATTCGTTTAAATCGAATAAATACGCTCTTGGGACTATCCAAAGGCACGTTTATTTCGATCAAGTACATTTTTTTCTCAGTGTGGTTTGCTTTCGAATGTAAAATTCCTTTTCTTGTTCTGTTCCTAATTACCATAAATATAATATTTCTACATTTTTAACGCTATCGAATTGTTGATTTCTCTATGCTTTAGGTAAAAATACATAATTTCTGATAATGAATCAGTAATTACCAAAGTTGAGAGTGAAAAGGATACGTAAATGCAATTGTAAGAAAAGTGCTCCAGTTCACTGAAGCGCAACTCTGAAATTATTTGTTTGGGGAAAAAAAAGTTTGAAACAAAACTTTTAGAGAATTGTATCCTCTATTTTAATAATTTGCATAATAACTACATATCTCTTACCTAGGAGGCGCTGGAAAGAAGATAGTGCCAAAAAATCGGATTGAAAAGGGTACGTGAATGCAATTTAAAGGATATTTCAAGGCACCGTTAGGAGTGAATGCGTCAAGCAAGGGTGATTCACGAAGCCAAGTGGAAGCGAGCAGTTTCCCCCATAGTTACGTCAAGGCAACGGGGCTTTTCCAACGAAGGCCCAGGACAAAGGAGTAAGGAGGACTCGCGCTCCTCCAGGCAATCAAAGGAAGCCATTCGATCGACAACCAGTGTGCATATCGGATCGTGATCCGAGAGTCATCGAGAATTACTTCAGGACTCATCGTGCAGCCGTATCAAGTCTACCGCGTCGAATATAGCTTACAGATCAGAAGTGGGGTTACTCACACGTCTTATTTCCAAATTAGTGAATTCACGCGTCGGGCTCTGGAGTGACAATTTAATTTTTTTTCCCAGCTTGCCATCATGGACGACCGGAGTGGACGATTCCAAAGTCCAAGTCGATCGCGAAGTCCAAGCATTCGCGAAGTTCGAGCAACGATCAACGTCGGGACAGAGCAAGAAGCTCCGAAGGAAGCAGACGACGTCAAAGGAATTTGAGGAGTTCCGAGCATAGCGACCGAGATCGCAGCAGATCTGGGAGTTCGGAACGTCGAGGACGACGTCAGTATAGCATGCAGAGCTCAGCGAATCGACGTAACAGGCGTCATCGCAGCAGGAGTCCTATCATCGAGAACATTCACGGGGTTCGCACTTCAGTAGCAGTGAATGAGATAAGCAGAAGGGCATACGAGAGCGTTACCGCTCCAGATCAAGTGACAGGCATTGGGGAAAAATGCCAGATTGTCGGAGGTGGCAGAACCTTGGCCGACCAGGAGATCTATCAACGGGCGCTGGTGATGACTAATTGTCAGGTGTGGTACGACAACATCTGGTGCGTCCGATTTTGCTAAATTAACTGAAGTGCTTTCGACGATAATTAAGAAAAGTACGAGGGAATTTGCTCCGGAATATTGCCGGAATTTTGCCGCAATTTGATCCGGAGAAGAAAGTCTTGTCGGCTAGGGAATGGTTGGAAAGGATCGAAAAATACGCATTAATCGCAGATAACACACCGAGCAAAAAGTACAATTTTGCAACTGTAGGAGTAGATTACAGTAGGAAACAAGCATTTCTTATGTCTACTACAGTAAAAGCGAAAATGTAGTAAGCAATATTTCTATTAATTTCGATCTACTGGTGATGAAATTAAATGAGATACTGTAGGTTACTTATAGATGCAATATTGTTACTAGAAACAAGTGTCAAGTACGAATCTCTCTTCACTATCCAACTAAAAGTTCTAGATTTTCTTTCAACTGTTACGTTACATTTACATGCTAAAACTGATACCCAACATGAAAAATAAAATAGACTATTTTTACTAACAACAGTAGCATACCATAGTCATTGTCATTGTAGACCTGTTTTATCTATTCTTCCGTCGATGTCTTATAATCTGCTTTCATGTCCACTCTTTTGATTTTATACTGACGTTGAAAAGAAATACGAAACGTAAAATAGTATATTTATGACAATAATAGCTATCAAAATTCTGACAAATGTAGACGTCTTGTGAGGAGTTCACTGATTTCTTCTTCTAGTGTGAAATATTATTAGATAAATAACGAATTTCCGAAGCTCCGCTTATGTTCACCTACCGTAGTCGCAAAGTAGCCGGAAACAGAAACCTTCACATTTAGGTTGATGTTGTAGGTCATAAACTTACTATTTCTGCTGTGAAATGATCTACTATAGCACTACTCAAAGTTGACAACGTAGTTAGTTAAATTATTATTACGTAGTGCTTACAAAATTTAGAATCTATGGTCCTGTTATTAACGCAAACATACCTGCCGAGTGAAGGCTACTAATTGGTATACTCTAGCACCGAAAATAAATTTATCTTTCAACAGGTTACTGTAGGAGAGAAGATGTAAGAAATAGATAGCTACATACATTGGGCACTAATTTTTATTCCCTTTTTCTATACTTTGGAAAGAATGATTGTGAGAGTTGCTTATATTCTATGATGTAGTAGGAAACCTTCCGAATACAGTAGGAGCAAAAGATACAACCATTATCCTCCTGTTGCTGATAAATTTTAATTTTCCAAGAATAGGGAATAGGTTCCGTGGATACGTCTGGTGACCAAATGTTGTGCAGGTACGTAAACGAACGAGACACTGGGCAGAAAAACGAATGCTTCAGTTTCTATTGAGCTGTGCATATCGGTGCACGGTTTTAGTTTGTGACACACTTATATCTCTAATATGTTAAAACGCAAGCGAAATTCTCAACACGGATGTGGATACCGTAAAAATTTTGAAGATCTTGGTAGTAAACAAAAGCGTAATCGACGTCGTACTGCAATTAATGTTCTACTGGCGCAGATCGACGAAGAAAAAGCAAAGTTATCTAAATTTAAGTGCGAAGAACCAGTGCAACCGGCATCTGTACATATTAATGGACATAATAATATTACTTTTTCCGCCGAAGTGGACAATTCTAATAATTCTTCCACCAGTAGTGATGGTTTTACCTCGGAAGAAGAGTTATTTACCGACGATGAAGATATCGACGACATCCATTTGGATTCTTCAGAAGATGGAGGAAACGATTCAAGTGAACAACAAGATTTTGATTTTGAAGAGAACAATGAAAAGTTCAACTACATTCAAAATTTAAGAAGTGCATTCATTGATACCAACATGAATCACACGCAAATCAAAGCGATGCTATCAGTCATGCGACAACATGAATGTTTCTCATATCTTCCGAAAGATGCAAGGACTATATTAAAAACTCCTCGTCGCTCGGTACTCCTTGATGTTCGTCCAGGACAATATCTCCATATCGGAATTAAAGAAAATGTGGAACAAAGATTATCAAGAATGCGCCATAGCGAAATTCCGTCAAAGATTTTAATCGATTTCAATACAGATGGTGCAAGTGTGGCAAAAAGTAAAGATGGTGAAATTTGGCCAATCCAATTTCGCATCCCAAATATTTGCGACAAGCGACCGATGATTGCAGGCTTGTATAAAGGATCATCAAAACCTGCAGACTTTGCTGATTTTTTTGCTGATTTCAATAATGAATTATTGGATCTCCTGAAAAATGGCATTCGACTTAGAGAAAATACGATTAAAGTCATTCTTCACGCCTTTATAAGTGACACGCCAGCTAAAGCATCTTGTTTAAACATCGTTGGACATACTGGATTTCATAGCTGTAACAAATGTACGATTCCTTGTGAACGCCATAAAACTGACCGTACAGTCATTTTTAAAGGAATTGGCCACGAATTGCGAACAGATGAAAATTTTCGTAATCTTACTTATAAGAATCATCATCGTGGTAATTCGGCATTTGATTCCTTACCACTAGGTCCAGTAAGCCAAACACCACTGGACTATATGCATTTGGTATGTTTGGGAGTAACTAAGAAAATATTACAAGGCTGGTTGGATGGCAAATTTCGATCCTCAAAATTATCAGAACACGTCCAATCTCACATTTCTCATCGTCTTGAAACTCTTGCTGCTTATTGCCCGAAAGAATTTGCTCGAGCTCCTAGAAGTCTAGATCAATTCAAGCGTTTCAAAGCAACCGAATACAGACAGTTTCTTCTCTACACTGGACCTGTAGTTCTAATGGACCTGTTTGGTGAAGATATTCGCATGAAACACTTTTTGAAGCTGCATTTTGCAATACGAATTCTTGCTAGTTCCAACGATCGCCAAAACACTGACATCGATGAAGCAGAAAACATGTTAAAAGAATTTGTGTCTGAAAGTATTTCAATATACGGTCGAAATTTTTTGTCGTACAATGTACATAATTTGCTTCATTTAGCAGATGACGTTCGTCATTTTGGTCCTTTAGATCATTTCTCGTGTTTTCCTTTTGAAAATAATATTACATTTTTTCAAAATATGGTACGAAAACCTTCTCGACAACTTCAACAAATTTACAATAGGTTTCAAGAAAAAATGAAAGGCGGGCATCAAATATCTAACAAAAATACTTGTACCAATAATATTCAGGCATACGAGGAAAAAAAATACAAATCTAATTTAAATGCGACAGAACATGAAGACATACGGCAATTTTTCAGCATAAAAATACGTGGATTTACATTCAACACAAAGAAACAAAATAATTGCTGCATATTATATGATGGAACAGTATGTATCATACAAAATATCCTACAACGACGAACTGATCAAAATTATTACCTAGGAATAAAAAAATTCATGATAGTGAATGCTGTGTATGACACTGATAAACTTGACTCTCGAAAAGTGCAGTGTTTTAAATGTGAGGAAATTTGCAACGAAACTTCTACCATTTTAGCAAACAGTGTTCAATACAAAGGATATAAAATGCCATATTGGAGAAATAGTGAAAGGTTTTACGAACAAAACATTTATATAGTAGTTGGAATGATTAAGGAGGATTGGTTGACGATTTAAAATCCAGGTAGAGTCGGTGAGATACTGTGCGTGCCATAATCGTGCGGAAAGCAGTCGATAATCCGGGTAAGGCAATAAATACCGATTGGAATTTTCGCACCCCGTCGGAGCTGCCCGATCGGGTCGCTATTACGATTCGGAAAGTACGCTCCGCTACCGTTAGCAAGCGGACCTTTCTGCGTATCTCCCTCTCCGATAACTGGGAAAACCACCCTTCACTCAGTGGAACTTGGGTCCCAGGTATGCATCGCACCAAATAAAACTACCAGCACGACGCGTTTTGGGCCACTTGTGATCGAGCTTCCGATACGACTGCTAGATTTTGACAGCACTAACTCCACATACACTGCAATCCTCCTTTGTCGTCTGTCGCCATCGCCTGAGTCCATTTACGCATCCCGCGAACCAACGAACCGCGCGAACAGATACGTCAGATATTCCACTCTCCGAAGATAAACAAGCAAGGAAGATGAGCGGGAAGAACGTAAATACGTCGGAATATTCTGTGGCTTCTACACATGACGGAACATCAGATTGGATGTCTCAGACAACGGTGCCAAGTGCTTCAATGAATTATTCCACGACGTACGACGGACCAGAATATCCTACTTGTAATCAGCCAATACTGGTTCATTCGAGTTTTCAGTCTCCAGCTGGTCCTAGTGGTTCATGTTTCACGGAAGCGGAATTAACGCTCCTGGGAAATAAAGAAAAGGAGATTGATATTCCAACCAATAATAGTAAAAACGGTAGGTAAAACGTTTCTTGTTGTTGCAAAGCTTTAAAAATTGTTGATATTTCAAAAAGTTATCGTTGTGACATAAACATAATTTTTATTACAGATGGAAATACGATTGAACCACATCGCGGCGAAGAGGATGGAAATAATACTGGAAGAACGAGACAAACAGCATCTCGTGATGAAGTATTGCAGGAAATTCTGACAATAGTAAAGTACATTTCACTAATTTTCATAATCGTGTATTTTGTACACTTATAATTTCCATCTGTCTCTTCATTCGTTTAATTTTTACGATTAAAATATTTGTTTCATTTAAAGAGGAAAAGTAACGAAGTTTGCAAGGAAGTCCAATAAATAATTGAATTGTTTCAGGAAAATAAGTAATAAAGTAGATGCCATCGAAAAGAGGCAAAGATCAAAAAAAAATTTGGCAGCATTAGTTGCAACTTTAAATTTACCAATAGCAAATAGAAAAGATTTCGATGCTTTAGAGCAAGATAAGGAGCAGCTACATATTTTGGTTGGTATTATATGTAGTTAAATATTTATGTCAATGATTCTCGTTTTGAAGACCATTTCTTTCCAATTATGTATAAAACGTAATATCTGTCCGTATTCTTTCTTTAGCAAGAATATCTTCAAGAGAGAGGAGGAGGAACGCTATCTACGACCCTTAAGGAATTCTTCCAAGCGAGTCTCACGGACTCTTTCGTCGCAACAAATATAGTTTGGAAGGCATCGAAAGAAAATGAACGTAAAGTTCGATTCCGAAACTCTAATATGAGTGTCATCTTTTTTGGTAAGAAACAAAGAAATTCATATTTCTAATTGTAATTATTATGAACAGTTTTTAAAAAATCTTATTTTGCAGCTGCAGTGAGGAATATAAAATCCCTAGAGGGAGTTACTTATGAAGAGTTTAAAAAAGGGATGCAAATCTCTATAAAAAATGCATATCAACGGGTTTACATGCAAAAAAATCGACTGAATAGTAATAAAAGGCCGGCCAGTTATGAAGACGACGACGAAGCCCGGGCTGCAAAGCGATATTATTCTTTAACTTTAAATTAATATTACTATGTAATTTTTTTTTATTAAAAAAGTTAATTAACGTCGTTCAGTGAATTTGTTAAACATTTATACCTACTATCCATTTAGTTTATTCCCTTTGCAAATTTTGCTTTCAAGATTCGAGTTTAATTAAATAACTGAGAATCATTTTAATAAATTTAAATTAGTATGACATATTGTTTACCGTTTAATGAAAGATATCGAAAGACATACTTGTGTGAATTAAACTTTCAATATACATTTATTGAATTTCAAGTACACAATGTGTACTTCAAATTTAATGTACGTGTAATTGCCAGTGCTTCCCATTCGATAGTAGCAATCTAGTAGTAGGATTCTGCACTACAGTATAAAACTTGTAGCATACTTCTGAAGCGTTTACTGAGTACACAAGCAATTATAGTACGTTACCGTCTACAGTAGCCATCTAGTAGTAGGATTCTGCACTACAGTACAAAACTTGTAGCATACTCCTGAAGCGTTTACTGAATACACAAGCAATTATAGTACGTTACCGTCTACAGTAGCAATCTAGTAGTAGGATTCTGCACTACAGTAGGAAACTTGTAGCATACTCCTAAAGCGTTTACTGAGCACAGACGTAATTACAGTACGTTACCGATTACAGCAATAAGCTAGTAGTATCTTTCTGTACTACGGTAGGGAATTTGTGATGTGCTCCTGAAGCGTTTACTCGATACAAAAGTAGCTGTACAAAGTAGCCATGTACTGTAGAAAATTAGTAGTAGACTTCTGCACGTCAAAATGTATGTTCCAAGACTTTCTAATGAATATACACGCTTATGTTGAGACACATAATTCTGCATATGTATGCGATAAATTGAATCACAACCTTTTTGTACAACATGCTAAATGTCAGGGAACTCCGAAGGAGGTTTCTAACTTTACTACAGTTGTTCACTCTTATATTATTATTAGTATGCTCGTGTGTTATCTGGGAATGTATATGTGGTTTATACTTATAACGGTTCTCGCCTTCGCGCCTTCTAAAAAGCCGGGTCTTCACTGCGCGAAACTGTTTTGCGAAACTGTTTCGCGAAACTAGTCTCGCCTCGTGTATACTTTGTACTCACCCCGAAAGTTGCTTCGCGAGTATGTTTCGAAGTGAGCAAAACGTCAGTCGGTTCTCGATCGCGCATAAAAGAGCTTCGCCTTCCGAGTGCCGCCAGTGTGAACGTGCACCGTGTGTTTCGCCGGCACCATTGTCTCGCGCAAACTGGCGGCTCACCTTATTTTCGCCTGGAACCCGAAACATTTCGTCCCGACACTCGCGGAACATTTTCGCGAAACAGTTTCGCGAAAGAGTTTCGCGCAATGAAGACCCGACTTTACAGTAGACGGGTCGAGAAAATCAACTTTGTTGTCCACTTTTCTTTACAAGTGTCTGAGTTTTTGTTTCTCATGATTGCAATATTTCATTACCTTTAAAATAAAACAAAAATCATCGAAAAATATCAATTTTTAGTGAAGTTAGAGGCATTTGATTACCTTTATATTATTTTTTTTTATATTATAGGAAGGTTAGCTATCTAGGGTTAAATATCTCGAAAACTATTGAGAAGTTATCGAGACATACTGCGGAAAAAGTGTAGAGAATTTCAAGACGAAACGATTGGTTTTTATCTCATTTTGTTACGATGAATGGTTCTCGAGATATCGCATTTTGTACATGAATACGCGCCGTAGCGCCCGCGCGCTCTTGTAATCAAATGCCTCTAATTTCACTAAAAATTGATGTAGGAAACGAGGAGTCGCGAAATGAACTCGCAGGCCGTACGTCTTCAGTCGTTAGCGTCGTGGTCTGAACTGCCCTTCCCTCCACTCGCTACCGAGCCCTCAGGTCGACCTTCGGCCCGGAAGACACCGTTAGGCCCCAATCGCCAGGCTGTCGGAACTCCGCTGCCGATATCCATCGGAGAGAATGCAGAGGAAAACTTGCCACTACCTCGAAACCGCTTTACAGCCTTGCCGATCGGGGGTCCCTTTATGGCAAGCCGTGACGCACTTACAGCTAGGCTTACTGACTAAAGGTCGGGTGACGCGGTCCGTCCGCACAAGCGTCCACTCGCATCGCGCACTTCCCGATACTACACTCGGCCATCCTGCAGGAACATCTGGCCTCAGATGTTGTCTTCGTCCTCGGATGATGATAGTTCGCTGCTCCTCGTATCCAACCATGGCTTCATATGGTCGGCAGAGGCTGATGAGTTCCGTGGACCTGCATGTTCGCCGACTTTCTCTACGAGATAGCGATCGTTTCGCAATACCTTGCTTATCTGGTATGGGCTTAGGAATTTCGGGTAAAACTTAAGCCCCGGCATAAATTGCGATCGTTTGATTGCTACCAATTCTCCTTCATTGTAGACTTTGGCAGCTTTTCTCCTCCGATTGTAGGTCTTCTCGTTTTCGGACTGGACTTTCGAAATCTTCTCTTTAGCTCGAGTGCGTAACTCATTTCGTTCTTGGTGAAATATTTCAATCCGTTCCCGTTCGATTGCTTCTTTCAATGGTAGGTCATCGTTAAGGCGCATGCGTACCTCTGTCAGCAACTCAAATGGCGGCACGCTTGTGCTTCTGCTGGGCGTTGCATTTATGTAACGTTGAGCCCTTCCAACGTATCGGTACCATTCTTAAGGCTTTGGTGATGATAACTTGCTTAAGAGAGGGATCATAATCCTGTTAATCCGTTCCACTTGACCATTTCCTCTTGGGACTCCCGTTGTGATGAGCATGTGTTGTATCTTTTCCTCCTTACAATAATTTTCAAAGAGGTTTGAAGTAAATGCAGTTCCTTGATCCGATACTATTCTTCTGGGATTTCCGAATATTATCGACTTGTTCTTTAGTCGATCAACAACTTCAGCGGCGTCGGTGGACTTCGTTGGGTACAGCAACACGAACTTGGTGAAGGCGTCTACTACGGTGAAAATATGTCTGTATTTCCTTTGGGTGGACGGCATTGGACCTAGGTGGTCGATATGGTAGGTGTCTAACGGAAGCTCTCGTTTCTCGATGCTGTAGAGTAATCCTTCCTACTTCCCGTGTTTCCGCTCGGCTAAGATGCAGTCCACGCAATTTCGTACGATCTTTTCGGTCTTGGGGCGCATTTCCTTGAACCAATAATCTCTCTTGATTAAAGCCTCTGTTTTATTGATTCCGAAATGCCCTTTCTCGTAAGCTCGTCTGATCAACTGCGCTGGCAGTGCTTTGGGCACAACCACAAGCACATTGTCGTTCACAATCTTGTATAACAGTCCACTCCTCATCGCGTATCCCTCTACTGGTTACTGCTGCATCATCTCGAGTATTTTCTTCAGGTCGTCGTCCTCGCTTTGCGCTTTCTTCAATCTTGCAACGGTTCCTTCGTGATCTTCAGAGATGAATAGCGTTTTTTTAAGCGAATTCCGACTCAACGCGTCGACGTGCTGCATGCGTATACCTGAGCGATGTTCGACAGTGTATTGGAACTCTTCTAAGGAGAGGGCCCACCGAGCTACTCGCACACAGAGATCCTTCTTACTCGTTGTCATTGCAAAAGCTTGGCAGTCCGTTACAATCTTAAACGGAATGCCAAGTAAATAGACTCTGAATCTCCTAAGTGATTTTACAATGGCCAAAACTTCGAGCTCGTAACTGGTGTACCTCTCCTCCGCTTTAGTCATCTTTCCGCTCGCATAATATACCGGATGTAAAGCGCCGTCTTCGTTATCTCGTTGCAAAAGAATCGCTATAAAACCATACATGCACGCATCGGTGTGCAATTCGGTTTCCGCTCCTAATTTATACAATCTTAAAACCGGTCGCTCGCTTAGCTTTCGTTTAAGCTCTATAAACGCATTCTTTTCTTCTACGTGAAACTTAAATTTCACATTATCCCTTAAGGCCCGCCGCAAATTAAGCCCAGCCCACGCACGACACAGTGCAGCCCACGCGTGCGTTACTTCTGTAAAACATGATTACAAACGGAGTGGCGCATATTGGAGAGCTGGGTCCAATATGCGCCACTCCGTTTGAAATCATGTCTTACAGAAGTAACGCACGCGTGGGTTGTGCGTGTGACGTGCATGGGCTGGGCTCAATAAAAGATTCGTCAGCGGTCGCGCAATTATCGAATAGCCAGAGACGAACTTACAAAAACTGTTCGTCAGGCCCAAGAAGCTTTGCACGGATTTTATGTTCGCGGGTTGAGGAAAATTTATTACAGCGGCAGGTTTATGCTCTGAAGGTTGCACCTTTCCATTTTCGACGATGTGCCCAAGATACTCTATCCTCTTTTGAAGGAATCGGCATTTTCCCCAATTAACTATTAGCCCATACTGGCTCGCGGTGTTCAAAACAATTTTCAAATTATCAATTCCCCACTCAGAATCTGTGAAAGGCACAATTAGATCGTCCATGTAAATTATGACAACCCCTGCTGCGATCAGTTCGCGGAAAATTGCATTTATGAATTTCTGAAATACCGACGGTGAGTTACACAGTCCGAACGGCGTTTTCCGAAATTCATATTGCCCAGTTGGTACTATGAATGCTGTAAACTTTCGACTGCTTTCTTCGACGTCAACATGGAAAAATACGTTTTTGAGATCGATTGTACTGAAAACGTTTGCTCCTTGCAGTGAATCTAGTTGGTCTTCTATTAATAGCAGTGGATAACGATCTTTTATGATTTTCTTATTTAGCAATCGATAGTCTACGCATATTCTGGTTGAACCATCCTTTTTCTTTACTAAAACTATCGGACTCGCGTATTCTGAGCTGGATGGCTGGATGATGCCCTCGTCCAACCAAACCTCTATCTGCCTATCGACTTCTTCTTTCTCCTGGGGCGAAAGCCTTCGCGGTCTTTGATAAATTGGCACATCGTCTTTTAGGATTAAATGCATCTTAATGCCTGTCTCGCGCGTTTTAATCGGCTTATAATTCTCGACAATTTCGTCAATTATTTCCTTCTGCTCTGCGTTCGCGATGTAAGAGAGATCCACGACATTAGCTTCCTCTACAACGTCAATCTGGAATATTTCCGGAATTCCAGGCTCACGCTTGGTACAACTTTCCAATTTTGAGATGGACACATTTTTTCCGCTTATGTGAATTTCGAGGTCTTTCAAAAATTCGGTACCTACAAGCAACCCGTGTGCCATCAGCGTATTGGATACTACATGAATCGTTATCGGATAGCCGACCCCATCTACCGTGATTTCCGCGTGAAATTCGCCTAGCGTCTTATTATCATTAGAGCCAATTCCCCGAAACTGAATTTTTTGGCTCCCCAGCGTTGGCGCGCCGAGCTTCATATATTGTTCCGCGCGCATCAAATTTAGGTCGCTTCCGGTATCGATAAGAGCTGTTATCTTAATGTCTTTTATTATGACCTCCTTATAGTACTTGCCGTCGATTCGTTGCGTGGCGCTGACTATACTTTTCGTGGGTTTCAGAGTGGTACATTTTTTGCCGCAACACTCCCAAACCCATTACACTTAAAACACTTTGCACCTTTGTCTTTTGATGGACACGCCGAACTGATGTGGTTTTTGTCACTACAGTTGTAGCACCGTTTTCCACCGTGAGCATCTTGAGTTGTCTTCCTTTCCCTTATCCTCGTTTCCTTTGTCCTTCTTAGCGTTCGTCTTCATGCGTTCATACTGAGTGAGTTTTTCCTTTAGCTCGCGTATGGTTAATGCGCCATATAATATAGCCTTATTAACTTCCTCGTCGTGAATTCCATCGATGATGTACTGGATGACCGCGCTGGTTTCGAGATCCGCTTGAGCCGCGATCTCGAGCATCTTATAGGCATACTCGTGGAAGGATTCGCGCGTCTGAAGTCTTTCTTCTTTTCTCCAGTTCTTTGTGGACCGTATGACTGTTGATGGTTCGAGCGAACTCCGTCTTAAGCGCCTTCTTAAGTCGGCTCCAAGTTTTTCCACACTTCTCAAAGCGTACGAATAATTTAGCCGAGCCGCGCAATAGTTTTTTCGCATAGACCACCTTCTGCATGTCTGACCATTCACAGAGTGAGGCCATTTCCTCGAAATCGTTGATCCAACGTCTTACGTTCAGCTTATCTTCACCGTTGAAGGTTTGTATGAAGTCTTCAACGTTCTTGAATGTTAGCATCTTCACCTTTCGACGTGCACCCCGTGTTGTTCTTGCCCCTCTAAGGTCGTCGCTGTCGTCGCTTGTGTTTTCGTCTTCTTCTTCTTGTTCGTCGTCGTCGTCTTCGTCTTCTTCCATTTCGCCGTGCTCTTCTTCCAACTTTAAAGCTGCCCTGAGCCGATTGGCCAGCTCCTCTTTACAGCCTGACGTCTTTAATTTTCTTCCTTTTAACGCCGTCTTGAGTTCAGATTACTTCATTTCTTCAACCCGCTTCCCGCTCACTTCACTATCACGCCTGGCTGTACTCTTGCCTGCCTCGTTATTACTCATTATTCGCGGCGAGGTTACTCGAACGTAATCTTGCTTCACACGCGACACACTCGAATCTCG
The DNA here is from genome assembly GCA_963678675.1 of Xiphydria camelus. Lineage (NCBI taxonomy): Eukaryota > Metazoa > Arthropoda > Insecta > Hymenoptera > Xiphydriidae > Xiphydria > Xiphydria camelus. The sequence goes on from OY783195.1 coordinate 10,037,991, forward strand.
GACGAGCCCCCAAAAATATGTAGGGAACGAGGAGTCGTGAAATGAACTCGCAGGCCGTACGTCTTCCGTCGTTAGCGTCGTGGTCTGAACTGCCCTTCGCTCCACTCGCTACCGAACCCTCAGGTCGACCTTCAGCCCGGAAGACACCGTTAGGCCCCAATCGCCAGGCTATCGGGACTCCGCTGCCGATCTCCATCGAAATGCAGAGGAAAACCCGCCACTACCCCGAAACCGCTTTACAGCCTTGCTGATCGGGGGTCCCTTTATAGCGAGCCGTGGCGCACTTACAGCTAGGCTTACTGACTAAAGGTCGGGTGACGCGGTCCGTACGCACAAGCGTCCACTCGCATCGCGCACTTCCCGATACTACATTGATATTTTTCGATAATTTTTGTTTTGTTTTAAAGGTAATGAAATATTGCAATCATCAGAAACAAAAAGTCGGACACTTGTAAAGAAAAGTGGACAACAATAGTATATTGTGCAACAAAGGCTGAAAGTTGGCGATTGCCGATGAGTGTGAAGTTTGCTGCCGAGCGAAGCGAGAGCTGCAATCACAGTCGTCGGCGCCAACTTTGGTCCGTTTTGCACACGATATTTTTTATAACAAGTGAATGCAAGTGGTGCTTTTCATGCTAGTTTTCAGGGACGAAAGTGAACGAAAATTCACCCAAGGGACGAAAGTGAAGCAAGTATAAACTGCGCATGCGCGAGCTCAACTTTTCTATCCTAGCGTGCAATTTGCTATTTTCGTCCCGTAAAACTAGCATGAAAAGCACCACTTTCGATGCACGTGTTATAAAAAGCATATTTCGTATTTCATTTATATTTTCAGATGAAAAACCAGTCAGTAACTTCACTTGATCTTCAGGATAAGAAAAATTACCTATTTTTTTCTATAAGTATAGAACCACTGTCTACAGAAAGATTTTCTAACAATTTTTGTAGATCGGAGGTTTCTACAAAACTTGAGTTAGAAACCACTTTTAAAAGGCGTAGATCGTCTTCGTAGAACTTTTCTTTGATCAAATGATTTTTGCAGCATTGATTTCCAATAGGAATAAATATTCTTCTTTTAACATACGCCTGCTTCCGAGCTTCAAAAGGAATGACAGTTCTGTTGTCTGTTGCTCCGCAAACACACCAATACTTCTGCGTAGAAACAACTCTTGCCAATGATAACACAGGTTTACAAAAAAAAAAGGCCGGACTATTTGACCGGACCATGGTATTCCGAGGTGTTTTTGCGTCCTGAATCCGATCCCGAGGTCATCTGAGCCACATCACGTCAGAAAAACGAGATTTCGAAATAAATAAATAAGGAAATGGGACTGCCCTGAGCAGCACCCAGAGCATGACTCCAAGGTTCTAAGGCCATTAGGGTCAGGGCTGGGTCCACTGTCAATAGGTATGTCACAGTGAACGGATCGCCGGAATTGGATGCCTTGACAGGGAGATCGTAATCCGCGAGATACAACGATCATGGCAACATTTTATCCACTGGGGTGGTTCTGTGATAGTCCCGGTCGAGATTTAGGACTCCATTCCAATGTTTGGAAGGTATTCAAGACCTAAACAGCTACCATCCAACTCAACAGGTCGCTTGAGAAATTGTCCCGGGTCCAGTTCCAAAAAATGGTCATTTTAACCTCTAAATGACCTTGAAATCTCGTTTTCCTGATGTGATGGGGCTCAGATGACCTCGGTATCGGATTCAGGATGCAAAAATACCTCGGAATACCATGGTCCGGTCAAATAGTCCGGACTTTTTTTTTGTAAACCTGTGCAATTCGATACGTTCGGATCCAATCTCTTCATTTTCATGATGTTTAAATTCACAATCAGGATCATCTGTGCAATCTGTGCAATATGTGTAATCAATTAAAATTAATCAATCAAAAATCCTGGCTTATCAGAGATTGAAAGTCGTTACCCCCACCGTCTTGTAATTACTGTCAGATTTGTATCGACTCGCATTGTATCGACACATGCGAGTGTGCAAACGGCAAGAGAACGGTCGGTTGTTGTTCCCATATAGCTGCAATTATTTATTACTTGTCATTTGTGCGATATCAAACAAAGCTTATTAAACCTGCAGAAACATTAAGCAAACTATTCCACAGAGAAAATATTCAACCAACAATAAATCACGAAAGCGACGAAGATTGAAACTAAGCTTCTATGTCAGTACCTTTAATTTGATTTAATTTCGATTTATATGTAGGTACACATAATATATTACAAGTAGTAAATTATATTCTCGTTAGTAATAAGTAATTGTAAATAAATACTATTACTTTTTTAAAAGTAAAAGGTCGAAGTAATAGGTGTCCAACTTTGTTTCCGCCGTTTTCCACTATCTATTATGTTAAGAAAACGGCGGAAGCAAAGTTGTTTTATTTTCTTTAATTTATTTCGACTTGTTGTCCCACACCAATCATCTTGTAAAAATTATATATCATAGTTTAGTCATGCCTGAGTCTGTATAAAAAAACGGCGGGGGTGTTATTTTTCATATGCAAAATAAAAATTATTGAAAAATTCAAACTTGTTGTTTTTCTTTATTTATGGGCGAAACAATCCAATACTTTTTTTATAATATAGCTACATGACGGCGCATAATATGTATTTTGCTGCGCGAAATCGGTCAAGTAGTTCTCGAGATAAACAATATTTTCGTTTTTTGGTTTTTTGGCGATAACTTTTGATTAAATCAATATTTTGATCTAAAAATTTAGAGAGAGCTTACTTATGTATAAACACAAAATATACCAGAATGCGGAAAAAAAATCAGGCCGGTCCTGATATCATATGCTTAAGGCCTGAGCACACAGAACGCGAACTCACCGCGCGGCCTTACCGCGCGGTGCGAACTCTATAACAATGGAAAGACCCTGTCACACAGACAGCACGGACTGAGCCGCCCGACTCCCGCGAACTTTGTAGCGAGTAAGGCTTAACTCAGACGGTGCGACAGCAGTGCGACAAAACTGACGCACTCGGTCGCACTCGGTCGAGAGTACGTCGCACGCGGCAAATCAGCATGGAGACGCAGCGAAGCACTCACACGGTGCGACTTCCCTGCGACAGCAGTACGACACGCACCTCGCGCTTGTCTGTATGACATCTACAGTGGCGGTGTCGTTGTGTTAGTTTGCCGCGCATCTGCTCACGCGGTGGGACAAAACTGTCGCAGGAAAGTCGTCGATTCCTGCGACAGCGTGCGTCAGTTCTGTCGCACTGCTGTCGCACTGCTGTCGCAGTGAAGTCGCACCGTCTGAGTTAAGCCTAATGTCGCATTAAGGCCTGAGCACACAGAACGCGGACTCACCGCGCGGTGCGAACTCTATAACAATGGAAAGACCCTGTCACACAGACAGCACGGACTGGGCCGCTCGACTCCCGCGAACTTTGTAGCGAGTAATGTCGCATTATCATAGTCAAACAGAAGGCGGCCTGCCGCGGCGGACCAGTACAGCTCGCGGCAGACAGCGAACCACAGCGAACCGTTTGTAAAATTTTACAGAGTTCGCGCGCGGAAAGAGGCAAAATGAGTGGTGAAAGAGAATAAAATAATGAAAAATGTATTGATTTTGTGCGGGAGTGCAGTTTTCCGTATGACTTGCGTCATCCTGACTATACAGATGACTATGATTATTGATTTATGACTATTGTAAAAGCAGGAAATGATTCATTTTGATCTGTCCCATACCGTCGACCGATTTCGGAGCGACAAAGCACGCAAAAACTGTTGTCTCTCAATTGCATGTGTCCAGCGTTGACGAACGTTTTTTACATACCACGTTCGGGCTTCTGTCGGTAAATTTGAGATGCGTCAAAGGAGCTTCGAAATATAACGGTATTTATTACCGTGGGCACTGTAGGAAATGACTCATTCTGACCTGCCCCATACCGCCTGCCTCTACTACGACCGATTTCGGAGCGACAAACTGCACAGGTCGGTTGCGGGGGTATTATTGCACCATATGCACCATGCGTCTACCTGTCGTGCCGTACTCAGGTATCAAGGACGGTCAATTGACCCCTAACCCCTATCACCGCGAGGGGTTAGTTGTAACTGCAGGAAACAAACCAGAAATGCTGAGATGGGGTATCATCGATACAACTCCATTGCTCCATAACATTTAAATATTTAAATATATATTCAATTTTATTAAAAAATGCCTTTCTAAATTTGTTTGGTTTTATTCTAATGGTGCCATGTTCTGGACGCCTGAACCATGAACGAAATTTTCTTTTCTTTTTTTGCTGACTGACGGGCGTTGTCCCACAAAATCGATGACTGACCATTTTGTTTATGTTTGATATAACATTTAATACCCTCACAAAAGTTTTGAAGCGTAGTAAACGAACTGCACAGTATTTATTTTTTGCACATACATTGCGGCCGACCGACTAGCTCCGTCCCCACATTTAACTGACTGACTGTCTTAACTTTTATTTATATGCAATATACAAGTTGTATATCGATTTTCAGCCTTAGTAAATGCATTTTATTACCTCGGCAGGAATGACAACTTCGCTGGCGTCTCTGAGACACCTGTTCTAAGTTTCGCTTGACATACACATTCGCAGTATGTTTGTCTACACAACCATTGTAATAAACTATAAAAAACTAGGCTTAGTAAATTCAGACTTTTTTTGGCTCTGGCTCTTGGACTATAACTGGACCGAGTGGTGGTTGTTAGGGTTTCCTAGTTTTCCGATAGACCATCGGTCGGAATTCGTCGCTACTTCTAATTATAAGTGGATTAAGTAGCCGACGGCTAGCGGTTCCGGGAAATTATACATTAATTATATTATAAGCCACAGCCCCTGCTTGGTCTTAACATTTTCATAACTTCAATTTTGAAAAGGAGAAACGATAAATTATACATTTAACCCTTTCAGCCACGACTTTTTTTTTATCAGGTGAAAAAATATTTGATTAGTGATTTTGGATCACTGGAAGTGCTATAACCCTTCACTTGAAAAATTGATCTTTAGCTAAATGTGACTAACGCACTTCAAATGGGATGCCATCAGTTGACTACATCATTTTTAAGTGGCAAAACGCAATCAATTCCGCACAAACGGAGTTAAGATTCTTATGTCGTCACGGGACTGTGAACTCATTAGCAGCCTGGGCCCCCTTTCTCGAACTCGCTCGTATCCTTGCGTGCACTTAGCCAATAAACCAATCAGGATCAAGTATTCCGTTGTTGCGGGGGTCCTGATTGGTCTACTCGCTAAGAAACGTATACGTTTCTCCTGCGAGTGACTCGAGAAAGGGGGCCCTGTACTACAACCCATTTGCACCATGCGCCTACCTGGCGTGCCGTACTCAGGTATCAAGGATGGTCTCTGCCGCGCGAACTCTGTAAAATTTTGCTGTCCGCCGCGAACTCTACTTGTCCGCCGCGGCAGGCCGCCTTCTGTTTGACTGGGATAATGCAACATTACTTGCTACAAATTTCGCGCGGTAAGGCCGCGCGGTGAGTCCGCGTTCTGTGTGCTCAGGCCTTTAGCGGCAGTTTTCGCTCTGCGAACACCCTAACGCTCGTGGCCCACCGATCTACACTCGCGACCGAGAGAGCAGCTTTCGCTCTGCGAACACTCTCTCGCGCTGCGCTCCCTGACGTCTCACGACGTCCCGGCTTGAGTCCCGCTGGCGGCAGTTTTCGCTCTGCGAACACCCCAGCGGCCTCTTAGTCGCACCGCCGACGCTTTCACGTCGCTTCGCCTATTCGGCGACCTACTACGAGGACGAGCCATCCCACCTCGAGGACCAACGACGTCGCTTGGGACGCGAGCCGCTCCAGGCACGACTTGACGCGGCCATTCCCTGGGACCGGTGCCCTCGCACCACCTCCGAGCGGCCTGACTGCTGCTAGTACCTCCGACGCTTCTCCGTGACCGGGCTTCTTCCGATCACCCACACACACACCACTTGTACTCCCGTATCGTGAATAAACTCTTGTTATCGTTATTCCCGCTTCGTGCGTACATCTCCCTCCTTATAATTAAAAATAGAAACTGCAATTTTAATTTAGCGCATATTTTTTGTGAATGATGAAATTTTCACATTATTTTACTTAGGGTAAAGTGGGGTGATGTGAACCGTGGGGTAACGTGAACCACGCCGATTTTTCCTATTTAAAATTGACACCCGCGCGTAGACATAGTACTGCCATCAGTTGCATTCGTGTTTAACTTTTTTGTGGTGAATAGTTCGAGTGTGCACAACTGTTCAAGTCTTTATACCAGACACGGCTGAAAAAATTTATCACGAAAGTTTTGACAAGTGCTCAAAGAAGACGTGTTCTTGAGTTAATTCTCGTCGCTTTTTCAAGGTAACTATGTGTATAATGTTGGTTTCATTGATGGGTTTTATAATCCGAAGAGATTTACTGATTTGCTTACATTGTGTTAATGTGGCGTCCTTCGCAATAAAAAAAGCGTCAGTGGGGGGATGTGAACCATTCTTGGTGGGGTGATGTGAACTACTCTGCTGACGCTATTTTATCGTTTATTATTTGTTTATATGCACATATTTATTGTTTTTAATGAACGTTTTTAACTTTTTTAGCCAACATGCCACGAACATATAAGAATGCATTGCATCGCAAGAATGAATGCTATATGAAAATAGAAATGATTTTATCGACATATTACCATTTGTTACTGTATAAAAATCTTAATCGAACATTACCAACGATTTTTATTGATATATATACGTTTTACAACGGAATTTCAGTGGTGGTTCACATCACCCCACCATTTTTTGAAATTGAGAAAAAACGTCTATAGCGAGAAATGGAAATTTTTTAACAAAAAATGGATACTTTTAAGTCAAACTGTACCAAAACGTACTATGCCACTCTCTCTAAAGGATATTGACAGCAGATTTGCAAAAAAAGAAATTTTTGTCAGTTATAGTGGACTTCTTAAAAATATGGTTCACACCACCCCACTTTACCCTAATATTTTATATATAAGAAATGTAATTAATCTTTACAAAAGAAATATCTCGTTATTTTGCAATCGTTTTGAGATATTAGCAGTTTTCTGAAAAAATCAGGAAATCTACTCTACCAACTAAATTATATGGAGATTTCTAATTATTGTTATCAGGAAGAAGCCTCCCCGCAGTCGTTCTATGTTTTTATATTCAAAATAGCTAATATAATCCAAATCACACCTTATAACTCACGATCATGGAAATCGTAAATGTCGTTATGAAATTCGTTTTGAGCGCACGCTTGCGCGTGCAAATGGTCTAGTAAAACAATAAATGACGTTGGGCAGTTTCCGCGTCCCGGTTAAGGCCATCACACAGAAAATTCCGTAAGACGTAAGACGTAAAACGTAAGGTTCATCACACAAACGCGGCGTAAGACGTAAGCTTTGACCAATCCTGAGCGAAGACGCTGTCCCCACCCTCTTTACATGCAACTTAGAATCTAGAAGTGTCAGTTTGATAATAATTTCATTTCAATTGGGAAGAAAAGCTTAACAGTAAGTACATTTAATTATTGATCACACTCAGTTCCTATATATAATAAACAGAAAAGCCATTCCTAGAATGACATAAGGATACAGTGAACCGCAATGTAAAATGCATGACGTGAAGAGTCAGAACTGTCGTATTCATCTGCTTTTTTCATAAAAAAATATAAATAATAAGACTCAACAATATTATTCTCGAGCCATAGTTTGATGAACATGACGTGATAGCATTCTCTGAAATTTTATCACATAAATATCTCTTGAAGAACCCTGGAAAAAAATATTTTCATTTCCTATGCCTATTATACAGATAAAATTATTTTTCAGGTAGTTCAAACATGTCGAGAAATAATGAAATATTGCTGGGGATTTTGCTGGTGGCTACGGGTGTGCTTGTTTTGAACAAGAAACGATCACGGAGATGGTTGAATCGTCGATGGTGGATTCGACCAATAAATCGTATGCATATTTTTTTCCAGGGTTCTTCAAGAGATATTTATGTGATAAAATTTCAGAGAATGCTATCACGTCATGTTCATCAAACTACATCTCGAGAATAATATTGTCGAATGTTATTATTTATATTTTTTATGAAAAAAGCAGATGAGTACGACAGTTCTGACTCTTTACGTCATGCATTTTACATTGCGATTCACTGTATCCTTATGTCAATCTAGGTATGGCTTTTCTATTTATTATATATAGGAACTGAGTGTAATCAATAATTAAATGTACTTACTGTTAAGCTTTTCTTCCCAATTGACGTGAAATTATTAACAATATCAAACTGACACTTCTAGATTTTAGGTTAGATGTAAACCTAGCTCTAGAGCGGCTGTATGCACGCGTGGCGCGGTGAACTTGAAGGATAGACTTATCGTATTGAAATTTAGCTTAAAAAAATCGTTTAAGAGCAATCAAGGAATGTATTATAAAGTTCAAAAACAACACTTTCAAATGCTGCATGTGCAATTAAGAAAAATTTTTTACTTTCATTGTACGGAGCTGTGAATATGGCCAAAATCGCACGTTTTCGTACATTTAACCTCAAGTATCTCGAAATTCTGACCTGGTACGCAAATTTGAGAGTCAGATTCGTTTTTAGCGTACATTAATCTACAAGAATCACACCTGGTCTGGTTCGAAATACAGAGAAAAACATTTATTTTTGTGGGCCTATGATATCAAATAACCCGGGAAACTTTGTGATTGGTTGTCCGTAAGACCTTCGCCGTAAGAATTTCAACCGGACGAAAGTTTTCGACGTTACGTTTTACGTCTTACGGACGAAAGTGGTGGGGTTCTTACGTCTTACGGACATGAGAATACTTGATCCTGATTGGTCTATTCGCTTACGTCTTACGTCTTACGGCTTACGGAATTTTCTGTGTGATGGCCTTTAGCGGGCAAGGGTACCGTTGCTCGTCCTTGACCATAACGAGGGTTCAGGCTACGCGGAATGGTGAAGCGATCCTCTACACCTAATAAGCCAGGTATTAAGTTTTCCCGATCGGTCATCTATTGTATTCGTCATTTCTCCCCTTTATAAAGCTGACTTATTAGGGCCGGTTTTACCAACAGGTATAAACGCGGTATAGCGCTATACTGAGAATAACCATAAGGCTTATTGCTGGTTATTTTCAGTATAGCGCTATACCGCGTTTATACCGTGTTGGTAAATCCCGCCCTTTTAATAGTCGACGCGACGGATAGCGGTATCGGTTCCAATAAGTATTGCGGAAGACGGCTTATTTCGACCCATCCGGTAATTAACCTTTCCATGAAGGTGCCGGACTGCAACTGCATTTACAGCCCAGATTCGCCGAAATATACTGCCCACATTATGTTGAGATTGACCCTAGATTAACGAGGTATATAGATTGCGGTGATACTAATTGCTAAGGACCGATAATCAGAATTCCGACCATCGTTTATCGCGCGGAACACTATCTATAACTCATAAGCAAGAAGTTTAAGTTTTACTTCTGTCGTGCGTGGACTCCACGCACACTGTTTTTTATTTCGAAAATAAAGAGAGGGAGAGAGTGGCTCTTTGTTATTTAGCATACAGGGAAGGTTTGATACCAATAAATTTTACCGTGGGGAAGAGCGAGGCAAGTTTTAACAGGGATAAGTATAATAGTAAGAGGCGTCTTACAGGATGGTGCAATTTTCGGCGATACATGAAACCGCGTTTTGGGTAAGCTGGGTGTCGCTGACAGCCGTCGCAATCGGCAAACCAACTGCGCGTCTTCACCGGAGAGAGTTTTATGTGCGACGTGAAATTCTGACACGCGTAAGTTTGAATTTTCATAATTTCGGTCTGTACGTTTTATTATCATGCCTTATAAAACATATGACTATTAGACTGATTCAAAAAAAAAGCTTTTCTTAATTAATTCTCTTGTCGGGTACTTAAAACGTTAGTATTTAATGTAACTTTGAATATGTCGCCGGGTGCACATTCTCACTCAATATTTAGGGGTGTCTCAATCGCTTTTTCTGATATCCATTTAAATAACACGGTGAAATTGTTGAATCGTTGTTTTAGTGCTAATTCCTTCTAGGGTAAAAAAATGTCCCCGTGAAAAATTAGAAACATTGAGTTTTAGGTGTAATTGACGTAAACAAATATTATTTTTAATTATTAAATTATGTAATTAATTCCCCCATAATTATCATTTAATTCTATTTAATAATTAAAAATAATATTTCTTTACGTCAATTACACCTAAAACTCAATTTTTCTAATTTTTCACAGGGAAACTTTTTACCGTAGAAGGAATTAGCACTAAACCAATGATTCAACAATTTCACTGTGTTATTCAAATGGAAATCAGAAAAAACGATTGAGACACCCCTAAATATTGAGTGAGAATGTGCACCCGGCGACACATTCAAAGTTACATTAAATACTAACGTTTTAAGTGCCCGCCAAAAGAATTAATTGAAAAGGCTTTTTTGAATCAGTCTAATAACTATGTAATACTAGGTGCGTGAGTCCTTCACAGTAACAAGCATATTTTATTAATAACTAGCATAGTTCCACCGGGCGTTGCCCGGGTTTTTGAGTTTTGTAAAAAATTTATGTAGCGGTATACAAACATAGTGTCGCCGCACCACTTATTAAACGATTTTTTATATATTCAAGTTCAAATTTCTCTGCTCCCAATTTTCCGATTGAAATCGGTCCAACGCTATCCGACAGAAAACTTTATAGGCTTTCATAATATTGCTATTCACTTTTCCCGTTACTATCTGTTGCTTTTACGTCCAACGGATAGCGCTGTTTTTCAAAAAAAAAAAACATGTTTTTACCTGTCACAGGTGGTAGGTATATAAATAGTAGGCATATAATACGCGCGCATTCGAATACAACGTTGTATCAACATTTCAAAGCAATCGGTGAAGAACTTTCGGAGATTTAAGATTTTGAACAAATGAACATTTACATTTTCATTAATATAGAATATGTGAACCCCATTCATTTTATTTCAATTCATAGTGAAAATAACCGTATGGGGCTTAAAAAATAACAATTTCTTGTAGTTGTAACATGTTGGAACTTACCCCCATGTTATCAAACAGAAAATGGAATGTTATATAACTTACTTTATCCGCTTAGGCGCCGTGTGATCAATGTTAGATCTCTGCGGGGTCGTAAATCCTGAAGACACTCATTCGTGACACGACTACTCACCAAACATTCCGCAAGGTGGATTTTGAGCTCTCGGCTGTTGATTAAACGTGTGGTGAGGTTTTTCAAACCTAGCGGTTGATTCAAATGAGTTAACACTGCACTCACTATATTATTGGTGACATATTCGAGTTAAAGAGATACAGTAGTTTGATGATTTAACCGTGGTTTATAATTAATTGTTTCGAATGCACTGTACACAATACACTACACTGACGATTGCGAGGTACAGGGAATCGGTTACCCTGATGATAGCGTATGGGATTGAGATGGAAACGAACCGTCTAATTACAAGTTAGAGCGCTTGCACACTGAATGCGCTGTATACGGTCGGCGGTACACATCGTTGATGCACTGGTTAATACGCATTTGGTTGCGGCTTATATATATTACATCTAACAGTAGTTGCAAGACGGTGGGGATAGCGTGGGCTGATGCGGTGCGCCCTGATTGGCTAGAGGGGGAATGGTGGTGGAACAAAAGATAACGCTGGATATTTTCCGAGTTCCATACCTAACGGGAAAGAGTGTGACGTTAAGAACTTCCTGAGTTTCATACATAACGGTTAAGGGTACCGGATGCTCGTTTGTGACCATAAGTCACCCGTCAAATTGACGGGTTTCCATAAAGCTAGTATTAATCAGGCCTTATAAATGTAATGCTGATTGCAGAACAATGTCCTATAGTTGCAAAAAAAAGCAACATTAATTGTATCTCTCTTTGCAAATGCATCCACGACCATTGTCAAAACTTACCTACGTAAGTGTACAATTTTGTTACTTTTCAATACTAATTAATATGTAAACCACTTATTCCTTTTTCCATTAATAATTAGATTTGTATTGTATTATGATGATTGCCGTTTTTCATTTCATACCTTACCCAAACAACCTTCTAATAGTCAAGAACAACGTTTTTTTCACATCTACGGTGACGGAACCGAAAACTCCTATTATATAGGGCCGAAAAAAAATTTGGCACTAATTCCGTCTGGCAACCTCCACGATATCATTCTTTAAGTTTTTCTGAACTGAAATCATTAATCAGAATGCAGTCAACGGTTTTATATACTCAGTGTCTCTCAGCGCCCGGTCTAACTCGGAACTGAGGTACAGTTTATAAGCTTAAAGGAAACAGTTTGTGCACTTAGCGTCGGCATCTTTGATCTTCCGTATCACTGTTTTGTTACTGCGCAACTTGAATTTGTTACCCTTCCGCATAGTGACAACTGACAACATCGCATTTAAAAATGCATGGGGACAAGCTGACAACATTGCATTTAAGCATGTCACTCTACTGCGCATATTTTTTGTTTCCCAGAAGTTGATAATATTTTGTTCTACGATTTAAATGGAGTACACCAACTGCTTCCTTTAAGGGCCCCATACACGTTCAGTCGGCCGGCCGGCCAGCCGTAATCGATACTCGAACTACACCTGCAATTTTGTTCACCGATTGCGTCCGATGCATTGAATATTGAATATTAAAGAATATTGATAAGTTTGCACTTATTTATTTGCCAAAGAAAAATCCACGACAAATGAACTGCGTTTCAAGTTAATTATCCGTAATATCGGTTTCAATTTCAATGTATCCAAAGTTATTTGCACTTCTGATTCTTTGTATTTACATTACTTATAAGAGCAGCAGTCTAAACATGTATTTGTGGACAAAATTTCTCACAACCAATATGTGAGCCTCTAAATTAATTATTAATAATTAATGAAAATTAAAATTAAAAATATTTCCTGGCCAAAGTTACTTGGGATCTTTTGATATGTTTTTCAGGGGATTTTTCCCTATCGACTCGTATAGGTTTCATCCTACCTAGATTAATTTGCATTTCATATGCTATAATGACTAGACTAGTAGTAGGGTCGAAAATTCGGCCGCCTCTGACCCGTCCGGTAATTAACCTTTCCGGGAAAGGTACATGGTTGCAAGCTCATAAAATTTCAGTCTGGAGTAAAATTTTTCCATCAGTCCAGCGCCGGCCGAATTCCTATCCGTGAACTCCCACACGCGTTAAATTTTAATAATCAACAGGCCCCTGGCAGGTAGCGACTTCTCATAATTTGTGTGCGTAGCGGAAAGCGGCCGGCCGACTGAACGTGACTGACGTGTATCTGACTTTGTGTGTACGGCCGGTCGGCCAGGATTGACATGGAGTCGGGTCCCAATTGATTCGGATAATTGGAGTTCTATTGTACTTTTAAAACGCGCTGCCATTGGTTATGACGTCATACCATGCGTGTCGGTCCGAGCGACCGCATACAAAAACAATTTATATTATATCGATCGATTGATCAATCGCTTCGCTTTCACACTGACAACGAAAGTACTCGAGGTGTACCTCACCGATTTTCTTCATTCTGCGATATGTTGTAGTATATCAAAAAACATTAGACACGTATTTTTTTGTACGTGCTAATTCGGTCATTTAAGGGGTGAAAATCACCCCTAAACTTGACCCCCTAAAACCAATTTTCTACTATTTCTCAAAAACTACGTTGAATTTCTTAATGAAACAAACTGAATATTCGATAAGGAATAATATTCAATTTGTTTCATTAAGAAATATTCAACGTAGCTTTTGAGAAGTCGTAGAAAATTGGTTTTAGGGGGTCAAGTTTAGAAGCGATATTCACCCCTTAAATGACCGAATTAGCACGTACACAAAAATACGTGTCTAATGTTTTTTGATATACTATACATATCGCAGAATGAAGAAAATCGGTGAGGTACACCTCGAGTACTTTCCTTGTGAGTGACGTCACAGCGGCTCCCGCCCGTTTTGCTTCGTTTGAATTTGTTTAGCGACGATTTCAGCTTTAATTATTTATTATGAAATAAGCACTGCGATTTAAGGGTTGATATCTTGTATAGGGTGTTTTTATACATAAAAACACGCATTTTACTGAAATAAAATTAAAATGGGCAAGTTCCCTATTCTGAACATTGATTCTTACTGCTCAGTGTCATCGCGATCAAAATATCTCCCTAATCTAGGGGTCAATCTTGCCATCAAGCAGGTGATAATTTCGGCAAATCTAGGCCGCTCATGAGCTCACAGCCCTGCACCTTTCTCGGAAACGCTAATTACCACGCGTTAGTGGAAGAAGCCACTCCCCGCAGTGGCCATTCTAATAAATACCACTATATGTATATAGTAAGTCAGCTTTGTGAAGGTGGTTTTGACGCTCATGCAACTTGCGCAAATTGATTTGTGCATGCAAACTTGCACAAATAGAGCAGAATTGGTATGTTCCGTTTTCACGCTCATGCAATTTGCGCAAATTGAATTGTGCATGCAAACTTGTACAAATAAAACTGAATTGGTATGGTCCATTTTCACGGTCATGCAGCTTGCGCAAATTGATTTGTGTATGCAAATTTGCTCAAATAAAACTTCAATTAATATCTATTGGCATCAAAATATAGCTTGTAGTTTCAGCTCTTTCACAAATGATATATATTTTATTGAAGAAAAAATGTATACTACAAAATATAAGATTTCTTTTATCAAGTGTCAAATGAGGCGGGGAAAAAGTGTTCATACACTTGGTACTTTCGAGAACATACACATAAAATAGCAAAGCCAATACTTGGTAAGGTATCTTTTGAAGTTAATAATAGCTGCTAATCGTCTTAGTATAGAAGCTGTTAACGCGTTGGTCAAATTTGAGTCAATTTTATTCCATTCTTGTATCAGCGACGTTTTCGAATAATTTTTGTTTAGTGTGGAATACTTTCGAATACGTCAATCAAATTTTTCTTACACAGTCTCTATGAGGTTGATATTTGAAGATTCTAAAGGTTTATTTAACATATGGGGAGTATTATAAAGTAACCATTCGCGAATTGTACCTGCTGTATGTTTTGGGTCACTGTCTCACTGAAAATAATAATGATCTTCGATGTGTAATTTTTTAGCATTTACTTTTAAATTTTCCTTTAAAATATTCAAGTACACTACTAACTCAACCGTCTTATTTTAAGACACCTACATGTCTTAAAACTTGAGGTCACTTTTAAGACGTTTAATACCGTCTTAATACGTTAAGACACTGTAAGTGTCTTACAATAAGACACTTCAAACATCTTATACTAAGACGGTTAGATGTATTGGAATATAAGACTCTAAAAACGTCTTGTAATAATTATACACAAATGTATAATTTTCAAACGTATATGTGAGCGCGAAATTATTCATAGTCAATATGAATACATTACAGGCGAGTCAATAAACATCGAATGTAATAATTTTTCTCATCAGAGTAATATTATAAAGTTCGATATTAAAGAAATTCGTTGGAAATGTACTAAAATCCACAATGAATCCAGCTCTCACAAATCGAAACACTCTGAAATAAACACATCGCGTCAAAAAATTTCACTAATAGTAATAAAAACATTGAAGTAATGGCGAATGTATATCTCTAAGGGAAAGGTATTTTTAGTTATTTAAATGAAAAATCCAGAATTATATTGTTTTCACTTTATAGGTGATTGAGAAAACAAAATTTATTCCAACATGAAATAAAAATTCATTTACCGTATTTTTCAACTCGTTCGAGATGACTATCGCAGTTTCTTTAGTCTCAAAAAGTTCATCCATCTTGTCAACTGGAGGGGGGGGTTCTGTGTAAATAACCTTCCCACCTGTGCTGTCTTTTAGGTTAGTTGTTGGCAATATCACTTGCATTGGAGACTGCACCAGCACAATATTCAATTCACTATGGTCATCAATTATGCTGTCATCCGCATCATACCACATGTCCGATGCTTGATGTTTTTTTTTGAATGATAATGTCTGTGTTTGCTATCATCAAACAATGCTGGATCGCGAGCACATAAGTTCTTAAACTCTTCCAACACAACTTCAGCGTCAGGCTGATTATCTCGTGAGAGAAATCTAACACACTTGCGTCGTTGACCTAATGCACAAAACACTGTTTTTTCTTTTTCTTTCGACATTTTTGCACAGCAAAACATGCACAGCAAACAATCTCCGGAAAATGACGTGCTTGTTGGCCGCGTTGAATTTTACAGAAAGTGAGTTGAGATGAGGTCGAAAAAGGAGGGGAAGGTCCCGTTACCTAACAGTACAGGGGCCCCTTTCTCGAACTCGCTCGTATCTGCGTGCACGCATCTTAGCGAATAGACAAATCAGGATCAAGTATTCCGTTGTGGTGGGGTTACGGACAACGGAATACTTGATCCTGATTGGTCTATTCGCTAAGATGCGTGCACGCAAAGATACGAGCGAGTTCGAGAAAGGGGCCCCAGTAAAGTACGCTAAACCCTGTTCCAACCGAGCCGAAAACCGTATACCCCGAACGGTACACGTCATGTGCAGTAGAGTGCGCTCGTCGGTTTTTTCCTCGGGACCGACGTTACTTGAGTAAAGAGAGTGTACACATTTTCTGTAAGCGGTACGCGACATATACGGCTGATGTAGATATTTTTTTATTAACAAATAATAAAAAGAAATAAAGGATACAAATTCGGCTGATGTGTTGACATTGACAATGAATAGAATTCAACGTGAAAATGAACTGTCATGCTCGATGTGTTTCTTTAATTGTCAGTCAAATGAAATTTTGTTTGAAGGTTTTTAATGTATCTTGCTTCGTTTCCAATATAACCAACCACTCAAATTTCATTCACTCAAAGCCCTTTTGAAGGTGACCGGAAACTTTTCGGGGGTAGTGTATATCTAAGGTTACATTTGAATAATGATGCTTGACGTCACAGGTAACAAGACGTTTGAAGTGTATTACTTGTGTAGTGTCTTACTATTTTAAGCAACTTATTCATTTAAATGTCTTATACCTGAAGAAGTGTCTTACTTTAAGACGTTTAAGCGTCTTTATCTTAAGACAGTACCATGTGTCTTATGATTTTAGACGGAAAATAAATGTCTTTTTGAGAAAAGACAGACAAACGTCTTGGAATAAGACGGATAAGTGTCTTGAATTTCTGATCAACACACTTAACCGTCTTATTTTACGTCAATAAGACACTTTTCTGTATTATTTTAAGACGTTTCATCGAGAGGCCGGTTTGTAGTGTACGTGTACTTATCCATAATTTGATCTATAAAGACTAAATTACCCACTCCATTTGCTCCCGTTCACCCCCATACTAACACACTTCCTCCGCCGTATTTAACAGTGGGTCGAAGATTTTCTTATTTAATGCTATTCCTTGTCTTCTCCACACTCACTTTTGCCTTTTGGAATTCCAAACGTTAAATTTGCTCTAATCAGAAAAAATAACCGTTTTCCAAAAGTCCATTGACGCGTTAACATACTCCTTTACAAGTTGAATTCTTTCTTCTCCGTTTACTTTACTAATATAAGGTTTTTGCCTAGGTACTCATGTTACAAGCCCGGCTTTTTAAAATTTAGTCCTATAGTTTTTTGCGTAACTCATTTATAACGTCGTTCTCGTAACGCTGCAGCTATATTAGTTGAACTCTCGGACGGATTTATTATTAGTAGTAGTAGTAGTAGTATTTATTTATTTCTGTATAGTCTTGTACAAAAACCCTTTACAGAACACTCTTCCCTCTCCAATCTTACATCTTCTACAAAATTGTATCATTCTTCCACGCTCCGCTTTACAATCCATGTACCGCTTTACAATTTTCCGCACGCTTCTTAATTCTAGTCATCATGAGGTTGGAGATCCACTCCCGATCCTTCTCTAATCAGCCTCATGCCTTCTCTTGCTTGCCTACGGCCTTCTTCACCTACACCCTTCCCCTTGAGCGACTTTGTCAACCTCCCACTCAGTCTCCTACCTCTCTCCCTCCCTCTCCCTTTGCCTGTTTCTTCTACCCCTCTCTTGTCTATCTTCTTTCTTGCTTTTTCGCACACCCCTATGAGTTCTGCTGTTTCGTCGGACGGATTTATTATTATTTTTCTTAAAATAAAACGATCGTCTTGATTATCCAGTTCAGGAAACTCGAAACATATGACAGATACAATCCGCGAATGGTTAATTTATAATAATCTCTACATATTACATACACCTCTAGAATCTCCAGATATCAACCCCATAGAGAATGTGTAGGAAAAATTTGATTAGCGTATTCGAAAGCATTCTATATTAAACAAAAATGATCCGAAAACGTCGCTGATATAAGAATGGAACAAAATTGACTCAAATTTGGCCAACACGTTAACAGCTTCGATGCCAAGACGATTAGCAGTTCTCGAAAGTATCAAGTGTATGAATACTTTTTTCCGCCACTGTATATTCAAGGTTCAATATGTCGATATCATCTCTTTTTAAATCTTTCTTCTTTTACATGGTTTCTTTTTTTTAGACGCGATAATGACGAATGCGGCATAAGCAATAATGGTGTCATCTTCATCAAACATTTCGATTTCGACTGGTAGACAACATTTCTGTTTATTGGGTGTGGGCGGGCTTCCCCGGTCAATCCCTTCCCCGGTACGCCGAGCGTCATCATACCCCTGCCGGAACATACCGCCCGCCTTGCCGAAACACGTCACACTCTGCGATCGACTCGACTACCGTTTTATGTTTATCGACAACTCGTGGAAAACCAGTCGACATGACGATCGATAAAATATGTCGATCGACCAGTCGGTTGCCACGTACACTTTAGTCGACCGTGTTGATCGACGCGGCTTTATTCCGACCCGTCCGGTAATTAACCTTTCCGGGAAAGGTGCGGACTGCAAACGCATTTGCAGCTTTCGCCGAAATATGCCGCTCACCTGATGGCTAGATTAAACCTAGATTAGTGAGGTATTTCGATCGCGATGATACTAAGCGGTGAGAGTCAATACTCAGAATTCCGACTGTCGTTTGTCGGAACACTTTTATTTAACAGCGTTTCCGCGTTAACAAATATATCAACAAACGTAAGCAGACAAAATAACACCGAAAATACAAAAGCCACGTGCAAATCAAGTAAAGAAATTCGCTGCTACACGTATACGGGCGACCGGGCGGTAGCGTTATAAAGTTGGAGTGTTTTTCATACGTTCAAGTGTATTTGCGCCTACCACATACAAATTATCTGACCGCGCCAGACGGTCAAATAATTTTCAAGTCAAATTATCAAGTCAAATTTTCTGGCTTGGGCAAGTGAACGATTTTGGTTTTCATGCACAGTCTACTTGTGCAAATCGGACTGCATACGCCAATTTACGCAAATTGCATGAGCGTGAAAACGTGCACCAACTACGTGCAAATTATTTGACTGCGCCAAATTTACTCAAGGCAAACTTTCTGGCTTGGGCAAGTGAACGATTTTGGTTTTCACGCACAGTTTACTTGTATGTGCAAATTGGACATGCCAAGCCAATTGGCGCAAATTGCATGAACGTCAAAACCCACCTTAAAGGGGAGAACTGACGGATTCAGTAGATGACCGTTCGGGTAAACCTAAAGGCTCCGGTAAACATGTGGCATTCGGCGAATGCCGAGCAAGTGCTCGCCGATGTCAACGAGGCTTTAAGCGACTGCTCGGCGAATGCCGCATGTGTACACGGGTTGCTCGCTGTTTGCCGACGGCCAAATGTATTGTTCGCTTGGTTCCCGTAATCAAACAGGGTGGCTAGACATTCGGTATTCGGCGAACACCGAGCGACTGCTCGATGAATCCCGAATGTGTACACGGGTTGCTCGCTGTTTGCCGATGGCCGAATCTGGTGTTCGTCCAAATGTTCGCCGTTCCTGTAGTTTGTCGGTCTTTCGTGGCACACTTTATTGTAATCGCCAATCTAGAGTTAATCCCACTGTCGGTCACAATGACAAGGCAGGCGGTCTGTATCCGCGAATCTAGACTACTAATGAGTTCGCAGTCCCCCACCTTTCCCGAGTTGGACGGGTGGTAAAGAACCGTTTCTCGTAATACCTATTCAAATAGATACTGCTATTGATGATACAACATTGATTTTTTAAAAAGTTGGAGCATACGTGCAGAGAAATTGAACAAGTTGCAGTTTGTTTTGAGGAGAAGAAAACAAATCTTTGCAGTCGACCGGGATTTTGGTTGAAGGACTTGATATAACAATTTGCTTTAGTTTCATTCGTTTCGATCGTATGCAGTGGCAAAATCTGCGAAAGTATTACATTTTTGAAATTGAATTTTATGCACTAGTGACATTCCATCGAAAATACAAACTTTCGAATGATTAGATTTTATTATTTGCTGAAAAGTGTTGTTTCCACATACATGTACTCTTTCAATTTCGATTACTAATGCTGATTTCGTTTTTTTCCTTGTAGAACCCTTCAAAGAGATATGTAGGATAATCAAGTATTTCATGCGATAAGAACTGTGTCAGATCAAGTTCACGTTGTGATGCCACTATAAATGATTGTTGAAATGTAGTATTATTGGATATTATTTATACTTTTTTATCATCACTTGTAGATTGCTTTTCTTTCACGGACTTGTAATTGAAATTAAAAAATCGTTTTCTTACTAGTGGGTCAAAAACGTATTTCTTATTTAATTCAAACCGTTCAGTTTCGTACTCTTTTATCGTCGATTCTCCAGTTTTTTTAAATTCAGCAAACAATTGACAGTGATTTCATCTGCAAGAGCTTAGGTGTAAATATTGCGAAGACCGAGATCTACATCGATATTAAATATGTTGCAACCTGTTAAGGACAAAATAAAATTGTGAATATTTTGTTCATCCTTCGCTATTCGTGCTTTACTCCACTCACCATGAGAGGATGTATCAATGTCACCGGTAGCGTCTCCTTCTACCTGAACGTATGGATATTGCGGAAAACGGCTCATCGCGACTCGTTAAGGTATTCCTAGCGCGAGATGAAGAAATACAGAAATTGCTAATTTTTTTGTAGAATGGAAATGAATATCGTAACATTATTTTTGTAAAGTTTCAGGTCCGGTTACCGGGCATTTAAGAAAAAATTTTGATTTTGAAATTCGAAAATTTAACATGTAACCTTATGGAAGATTCCACTTTTTCACATTTTAATGCCGAAATCTATATGTTTTAAACTTATACACATTAAATAAAACCATTTTCATATCTTCAAAAAATTCCATAGAATCTTTTGAGATCATAAAAATACAAGGTCACCGAACATTCGACAAAGATATTGATGTTCATAAACAGTAAAACGTAGTGTTTTGACGATAGAATATAACCTGAAATAGAATTGGCAGCGTTGCATCGGTTGCATCATAGGGCTCGTGCATGGCCGAGTGATGGCGCGACAGTAAGCAACGTTGAACGCCACCGGTGGCCATCTGAAAAGTATTGTCGTTATGAATTGTAGGTACTGGCTCTAATGGTACAGAAGTGAAATTATATTTTTAAAAAATGGGAAAAATTTCGATATTCAAATTTTTTTCAATGAGTAAAGATTTCAATGAGTATGAGTTGGCGGCAATATTTGACCGCAATACACTGAATTCGGTTATTTATAGAGGTTATGTTTCAGAGCTGCACGGATATACGATTATTCTACTCAGGGCCGTACTCCTATCATTTCATAAACCATGTGATGCGACGTTGCCAGATTTCAAATTTGAATATTTTTCCAAAATTTGAAAATGTAAATAATAAACTTGAATACTTATTGGCCTTATCTTATTTATTCATTATCAGTATCATAGGGAATATGAGTCATTATATGACGTAGAATTACTGATTTATGAGGGGCCCGCCTGTGGCACCCTTAAATATCGCTCCTACGCGCTAGGAATACCTTAATTGCGGCGTCCGATAATTAACCTTTCCAAGAAAGATTGACGCGGCTGGGAGCTCAATAATAGCCTAGATTCACCGAAACATACCGCTCGTCTCGCCATTGCGACCGATGGCGGGATTAACTCTAAATTTAATTATCGCGATGATAATGAACGGTAAGAACCGATATAGACGTCCGCTTAAGGTGCGATGGAACATTGCTATTATAAAAATTGAGAAATGTACTTGTAATATTACATCGATGCGTATGGGAATAACGTTCAGCTATAACTAAAGAAGCAATGTGTAAACGCTGCATCCGAAGTATTCGTTCAGGATGCTCTCTCGACTTTTGCAAATAACTCCGAAACTTCCATGCATTTTAAGAACATTGAAGAAGTTTGCACTTATGTATATGCCGCAGGTAAGAACCGACCTTTTTTCCGAGTCAATACTACTCGGCGTTTGGTGAATAGAGCTGTCGTTCGGTATTCGCCAAATTCCAAATGTTCGGGCTCCACCTTAAGGCTCCGGTAAACATGCGGTATTCGGCGAATGCCGAGCAAGTGCTCGCCGATGTCAACGAGGCTTTAAGGTAGAGCCCGAACATTCGGAATTTGGCGAATACCGAGCGACTGCTCGGCGGATGCCGAGTGACAGCTCTATTCACCAAACGCCGAGTAGTATTGACTCGAAAGGTCGGTTCTTACCTGCGGCATATACATAAGTGCAAACTTCTTCAATGTTCTTAAAATGCATGGAAGTTTCGGAGTTATTTGCAAAAGTCGAGAGAGCATCCTGAACGAATACTTCGGATGCAGCGTTTACACATTGCTTCTTTAGTTATAGCTGAATGTTATTCCCATATGCATCGATGTAATATTACAAGTACATTTCTCAATTTTTATAATAGCAATGTTCCATCGCACCTTAAGCGGACGTCTATATCGGTTCTTATCGTTCATTATCATCGCGATAATTAAATTTAGAGTTAATCCCGCCATCGGTCGCAATGGCGAGACGAGCGGTATGTTTCGGTGAATCTAGGCTGTTATTGAGCTCGCCACCCCGTTAATCTTTCTTGAAAAGGTTAATTATCGGACGTCGCAATTAACGAGTCGCAATGAGCGACAGCTCTACTCAGCGAATGCCGAGCAGTGTAGACTGGGAAGGTCGGTTCTTACCACTTCATTATAATCGTCAATTCACAGTTAATCTCACCGTCGATCACAATGACAAGTCTGTATCCGCGAATCCTCCACCTTTTCCGAGCCGGACGAGTCGTTATGAACCGTTTCTCGCAATACCCGTTCAAATAGATACTGCTATTGATGATAGAGCACTGATGTTTAAAAAAGTTGGCTCATACGCGCAGAGAAAATGAATAAGCTGCAATTTGTTTTGAGGAGAAAAAATATCAACAGTCGGCCGGGATTTTGGTTGAAGGACTTGATATAACAATTTGCTTCGATTTCGTTCCTTTCGATCGTAATTGCGACTCAACGTATGCAATGGCAAAATCTCCGAAAGTACAGTAGAACTCCAATTATCCGAATCAATTGGGACCGGACCCCGCATTCGAATAATCAACAATTCGGATAATTGGACTTCGGATAATTAGTCCATACATACATACATACATACATTCATACATACATACATACATACATACATACATACATACATACATACATACATACATAAATGAAACAAAACAACGCACCGACGCGCAAGAGTACCGATATGTACTAATCATCCCAATAATGTTCGCGCTACATTTCAACAATCATTTATGGTTGCATCACAACGTGAATTTGATCTGAGACAGTTCTTATCGCTTAAAATACTTGATTATCCTACATATCTCTTTGAAGGGTTCTACAAGGAAAAAAACGAAATCAGCATTAGTAATCGAAATTGAAAGAGTACATGCATGTGGAAACAACACTTTTCAGCAAATAATAAAATCTAATCATTCGAAAGTTTGTATTTTCGATGGAATGTCACTAGTGCATAAAATTCAATTTCAAAAATGTAATACTTTCGGAGATTTTGCCACTGCATACGATCGAAAGTCCTTCAACCAAAATCCCGGCCGACTGCAAAGATTTTTTTTCTTCTCAAAACAAACTGCAACTTGTTCAATTTCTCTGCACGTATGCTCCAACTTTTTAAAAAATCAATGCTGTATCATCAATAGCAATAGGTATCTATTTGAATGGGTATTGCGAGAAACGGTTCATTACCACTCGTCCGACTCGGGAAAGGTGGGGGACTGCGAACTCATTAGTAGTCTAGATTCGCGGATACAGACCGCCTGCCTTGTCATTGTGACCGAGGGTGGGATTAACTCTAGATTGGCGATTATAATGAAGTGGGGTGTGTAACGACTATTCGTTTCCATTGATGTGCCACGAAAGACCGACAAACTACGGGAACGGCGAATACTTGGATGAGCACGACATTCGGCCATCAGCGAACAGCGAGCAACCCATGTACACATTCGGGATTCGCCGAGCAGTCGCTCGGTGTTCGCCGAATACCGAATGTCTACCCACCCTGTTTGATAACGGGAACCAAGCGAACAATACATTTGGCCATCGGCAAACAGCGAGCAACCCGTGTACACATGCGGCATTCGCCGAGCAGTCGCTTAAAGCCTCGTTGACATCGGCGAGCACTTGCTCGGCATTCGCCGAATACCGCATGTTTACCGGAGCCTTTAAAGCCTCGTTGACATCGGCGAGCACTTGCTCGGCATTCGCCGAATGCCGCATGTTTACCGGAACCTTAATACCTAGCTTAACAGGTATAGAGAGTCGCTTCACCACCCGCGTAGTGTGACCCCTCTTTATATCCAAGGAAGAGCAACGGTACCCTTGCCCACTAGATCCGGGACGCGGAAAATACCCAACGTCATCCCTTGTTCTAATGTCAGTCTCTATTTTCGTGACAATGTCATTCAAGTGGCAAGATAAACATATGGAATTATTTCTCGAAACTTACTAGCGGTACGAGTGCTTGTGGAGTAATAAATGCAGTGATTACAGCAAAACAAATGTACGGGAAAAAGCGTACTCCTCAATGCTCACTGAGTTAAATTTGCCTGAGTTAACTGTAGCAGATATAAAGGCAAAAATAAAATCGATTCGAACACGTTATGGGGCAGAACTTTCCAAGATCAGAAATTCAGAAAGAAGTAGAGCTGGTGTTGACGACGTTTAAGGCCAAAGCACATCTAGGCGAAGCGAAGCTATCTTTTATATTTCCATTGATTCTTATGAGGTAACGCACACTTGAGCGAAGCGAAGCGACGCAACGCGACGCGACGCGAAGTGAAGCGAAGCGCCGCGACCTAGGATAAGCACACTTGTGCGACTGGAAGCGCAGCGAAGCGACGCACCGCGAAGCGAAGCTACCTTTTATATTTCCATTGATTCTTACGAGGTAACGCACACTTGAGCGAAGCGAAGCGCGGCGAAGCGAAGCGCGGCGAACCGAAGCGCCGCGAAGCGAAGCGCCGCGAGAAATGTTTATCGTGGACGGAATGTAATTCGTTAACGGATGTAAAGTTTCGTCGATCACTTCCGTTAACGATTCGAAAATCCTTTCCAAGATAGATCTCGTCAACGAAATGAATTTTCTCACACGAAATAGTATCTTATATCATAAGGCGGAAATTCGAGATTTTTTCAGGCTGTGTTTAATTAGGTCGTAACACGAGGCATGGTTTGGGGAGGAGGCTACGATCTATATAAACACAGTCTTAAAAATCCGAGGATTTCCGCCGAATTACATATACTATTTTTCCTCACGAATGTCCATTTCTCAAAACAAAACATGTACACGGCTCATTTGACGTTGCGTTCATCAGTTTGAAAAAGGCGAAAATGAATTAAAAAGGCGAAAAAGGCGAAAATGACTGACATTTCACGGCGCTTCCCTTTCCTCCCTTCTCTACCCGGGTATCCATATATGGATATTTTCAGGTATAGCTGTTTATACCTGGTAGAGAAGGGGATAGAATTCGCCGCGCTTCGCTTCGCCGCGCTTCGCTTCGCCCAAGTGTGCGTTGCACAGCCGCGCTTCGCGGCGCGTCGCTTCGCTTCGCCTAGATTAGTACAGGCAACGAAGGAAAAATAGCGGAAAAAATTCATGTAAAAGCGAATTTTGGCATAGTTGTAGGGAAAGGTGTCAGTAACAATATACTAAAAGTACTGATGGGTGCGAGTTGTGCTAAGGGGGGGGGAGGGTCTCTAAAGGTCCCCTTTTTCAGTTTTTCGTTAATAACTCGAAAACTACTACCTCTAGCGAAAAAAAGTTAAATAATAAATTAATCTATATAAAATTCTCTACAAAAAAGGTTTTATACACTTTTTCGCTAGGGTCTATACTTCAGGAGATATGGAGGGGGAAATATGAAAAATTAAAAAAAAATCTGTTTTTCCGTTAAAAATGAAATAATTAATGTTCAAGGATGTATCTTAAACACTAATTTTCATCAGAATCTAAATTTTCATCATCGTCGATGATGTCTTGGATGGGGGCTCCGTTTGTACATGAGCCGAGGCACACGCCGCAGGTTCCGGAGCAGGTTATCCCTGCTTTGCGGCAACCGCAGCGTACTCCACACCCAGTCGTGCATCGGCAAAAGATCATGTTCAAAACGGAGTCGGGTGCCACAGGGTCTTTCGTGGTAACTGGGTTGAGGATCCCATCTTCCCCCATGTTCCAGCCCCATTGGGTGGGTGGTAGAGGGTTGCTGAGCCACTGTTGTATCTGTAAGAAAGTAATCAGACCAAGGTAAGTATTTAGCAGAAATTGATATTTGTAATTTTAAGAAACCAGTATTTAATAACTATATGTAAATGAGTTTACCTGTAGATATACTCTGAGCGAGTGTTGCTTTGAAGCTCCTCTGGTGGGAGGAAGAGTGGCCATGTCTGATTTGGGCTTCGTTGACGCTTTCAAAAATGCCGAGTACCGATGTTTGTTCAGGTTATCTTGATGTGCAGGTGCTTGGTATACAGCCAGAAAAAGCTTCTCGCCAGCCTGTTCAATATCCTCAGGTGATGTTGAAGGATCTGTGAATATTGCTGAGATATCATGGGTGAGGCCAGGATTTGCCGTGAAGAGCTTAGCGATTCCCACTTTGCTCTTTCCATGTATCGCCGAGGTGGTATCGTATCCGGAGAAGCTATGGAGAAGGAGGATTGTCTTAGCAAATGGAAGCTGTTGAAGTTGTCGCACTGAAAACAATTTGGTCTCCGCCTTCCCACGGCCTGGCTTCATGAAATACATGTTGATAGATGGTGGTGCCAATCCAATGAGGGGAACTATCAAGTCCACATCCTCCCAAACTATTGCTACAGTTGGATGTACAGCAGCTTTGTCCAACCTACCTTTCGGTGTATTTACCTTACCTTACCTTAATTACCGGTAATTACCTTTCGGTGTGTCGTCCGGTAATCACATTCCGGAAAATGCGCGGAACCGAGGTATTAACGACCTATATTCGCCGAAATAAACCTGCGTCACCGATCGAAAGATTAACCCTAGGGTTGCGAGGTATTTGCAATCGTTATCACGATCGGTATCCTAAGCGGTATAAATGAATATTCAAAATTCCAACTACCGTTTATCGGAACAGGCTTCAACGACGCATATTATTGTGGTCCCCTCCGCACACAATTCTTCCGTTATATCGTAATTGTCAAGTTAAAATCTGCTGTGTGGAGAATATGCTATATGAAGTATTATGAACATAGGTCATTATAATTCGGTCCCGCGCCTTTCCTGGAATATGATTACCGGACGACCCCCCAGAAGGTAATTAGGATTATCATTTAGGATTACTTTTGAAGGAATGTTACATGAATCAAAGAGAGAGTTATTCCTAGTTAAAAACTGCCAAGCGCGGCATATAGCAGGTTCTTCACATAGCAGGTTTTAACTTGACAACGTCGATATATTAGATGACTACACTTATATGCGCTAGAGTCATTAAAACGTGGTCTGAGCAACGTTAATTTATCATTAAACCTTGATTTCTAACAGTAAAACAGATTTTTTTTAATTTTCAATATTTCCCCCTCCATATCTCCTGAAGTATTGATCCTAGCGAAAAAGTGTATAAGACCTTTTTTTGTAGAGAATTTTATATAAATTAATTTATTATTTAACTTTTTTTCGCTAGAGGCAGTAGTTTTCGAGTTATTAACGAAAAACTGAAAAAGGGGACCTTTAGAGACCCCCCCCCCCCCCCCCTCCCTTAGCACAACTCACACCCATCAGTACTTTTAGTATATTGTTACTGACACCTTCCTCTATAACTATGCCAAAATTCGCTTTTACATGAATTTTTTCCGCTATTTGGCCTTTTTTGGTCTTCGTTGCCTGTACTAGATGTGCTTTGACCTTTAAGAGCCCCGACTATTCTGGTTTAAAGTTGCAGACGTGTTTCGACGCAACGTATGCACTCCAAAAGCAAGTTCTTCAAACTTGAAGGTGAGTACCTACTTTCAAATACATATACTTACTTAATTATTTGTCTTTTCCCAAAATCACCTATGATGCTTAATTTGTGCTAATAATAATTGACAACCCAATAACAAAACCAAATGACAAACCAATTTCCAAGCTAAAAACAAGATGTTTATTTTTTTTTAAATTGGTAATCATTGATAACATATTTATATGGAGTAGGTAAATATATTATTAATATACAATATGCTATTAATATCTAGGAACACAGATGAAATTATTGGCAAATCAAAGTCAGAAATCTTTAAAGTATAATTATCTATTAAGTAAATCATCAAGGTTACTAAATCATTTTCCATTATCACGGTCAATGTCTGTTGTAACAAAACGTTCAGCATAATAATTTCGTACTTCTCCTGTTACCCCGGTGTAGTTATTTATTGCACAGTGGGGAATTTCCTCAAGACCAGTATGTGGATGTTGGGTAGCAGTACCTAGTTTACTCCTTCCTTCTTCCCAGTCTTCAATATCCAGCATATCTCTCGGGATGTATGAATGTATAGGAGTTGAAGTTTTTCTTAACCGGTTGTAAAGAGCACGTAGTTCTCACCATTTGTTCCGTTATTTGTATAAAAAGTGGAACAGGCTTCTCAAAAATTCGAAATTTCGACACAAGCACCTATGCCGAATGTGTTTTTCACAACGCGACGAGCCCTTCAGAGCCTATAATTGAATATCTTTTGTTTCTCCATTAGTGGGCCACATCTGGAAAATGGTTTTAAAATGTTGGTTCTCAATATGAAGGCATCGTCAGCTACGATA
This sequence comes from Xiphydria camelus, assembly GCA_963678675.1. NCBI lineage: Eukaryota > Metazoa > Arthropoda > Insecta > Hymenoptera > Xiphydriidae > Xiphydria > Xiphydria camelus. The sequence goes on from OY783195.1 coordinate 10,067,217, forward strand.
ATCCCTTGTCCCTTGTTCAGTGAATTATTTCGCAAGGCCTCATTAAAAGTTGATTTCGCAAACACTGTGGCGTCATTTACTCTTCCATTGGTTCCTACATCGATGTACAGTAGCCGTGTGTCGAGTTTTTTGTGCAATTTTTTTTATACGGTATATGAATTCCAACGGCATTGGCAGCACTGTAATGTTTTCTATCAATGAATATACCAGGTGTCCATCTGAATACACGCCAGAGAAGCGGATTGCACATCGGTAGGCGCACCTGATTCACTGTCCTTCCCTGTAATTTAATATATCGCGGGTGCACGAGCAATATCTCCTAATTCATATTCGGCATATTTTACAGCAGAAACAAAAAACTTTTCCATTGGATTAAGTTGAGTTATTTCTGGTTTTTTAGCAAATTAGTTTTGTTTTATTGTTGATTTTATTGAAGTGAAACTTCTTTGCCGAGGGGGCTGCAATTTTCTGGCGTAACGAAAATTTCACATCGCTTGAGGGGAATATAGCTAGGTACGTGGGGGGACTGGCAGAGGGGGAGAGCGCCTCAGTGGCGACACCACTCCGATGCTTGCGCTAGCGGTCTAAGGGCCGAAACCACCAACTCTGATTAAATGGTTAATTCCCGATTAGCTTAATTTAATCATGCTCTTGCGTTCCACCAATTTTTAAACCATGATTAAAGTGAGATAATCACCGTTGAACTTAATCAGCCATTTTTGGCCGATTAGGAACCTAACCAGTGATTAACGTGGATCAACATAACCTCAAAGTCGAAGTTTCACTGCTGTGCAATACTATATCGGACATGAATTTATTTTACGACGATATTTTATCATCATCTGATGATGAAATTAGTATCGAAATTGATAGAAGGCCACATTTAATTAAGGAACGAATTAATTATTTCCAAACTTTGAATGATTTGGATTTCATTACGCGTTTTCGGTTATCGAAAGACAGTGTTGAAGCTTTGCTTCTGGAAATTGTACATAATTTGCAACACGCTACAGAAAGATAAATTACTTCTTAAAAATAATATATAATCTATTTTAAAATATCGCAACATTATCATATTACGTTAAAAATCGCGTAGAATTTTCTGTATTTACTAAATAAAGGGAGTGCACATTTCAAAAACCACGCTATTGCACCCAGAGTACAGCTCCTGCTTGCTCTCCGGTATTATGCAACTGGTTCCTTTTTAAATTCTGTTGGAGATTTCGGCAGCTCACTGAGCTCGGCTTGCGGCGCGTCAGTTGATCACGTCAGGTTTTCCTCCTACTCCATTGCAAGTTCCGTTGATGAACCAATCAGAATCACCGTTACAACAAAACCAAAACTTATTGCGAAGAGGGTATATGATTAGATAATCGGGGGTTAAAAATTCATGGTGGAACGAATTGTGCAGTTAATCATGATTAGAACACCGATTAAATATAATCGTGATTAGGTAATCAAGCATTTAATCAGAGTTGGTGGAATCGGCCCTAAAGGGAAGATGGCAGGACGGCTATTCTATAGACTGCCTAAGTCTTGACGTCATGCGAAGGGGCGGAGCTTACAAACCTTTCCAAACAAATCGGTTTTACGTGCAAATTGTCCATAAGAGAGTTTTCTTTTCAAGTGTATCGTTAATTTTGACGTAAATAAGGGTTATGAGCTATATATTTTGATAAAGTTTGGTCAAACCTAGGATATTCCCAAATATTTTAAAATAGGTAAGCTCTGTATAATACATTTTTTGCTCCTTTTAGATATGTTAGGTTATGAGGTTATATCAATGTTTTGTTTTCATAAACTTTTATAATTTTTGAAAAATACTATTTTCTCAGGAGTGTTTTTAAATGTTTTTTTTATTATTATTTTCTAGGTTGAGCGGTTTAATGGTCATTTATAACCATGGTAATGTGTTTTATGCCTGATTGTAAACACTACAGTGACTGAAATCTTTGTAAATTTTTCACGTTCCCTGCTGACTTACAAGAGGGAAGGAAATGGATTAACATGATAAGGTAATATTATTGAATACTCCCAGATAGAAAAGTCTGCCACAGGATTAGTGCAGTGCCGCCAATATACCGCCAAAGTTGATGCAGACCTTGTCGAAGCACGTCTTGTCGGTAGAACGTGATATTCCTACCGTGGCATTGTACCGCAATTCTAAAGATTTTTAATTCCGGCATATTGGAGGTAAAATACATGTATACCGTCAGTACAGGAAGACGATATATAAGGGGTATAGTTTCAAAGTGTATGATCTCCATGCTTCGTAAGCTAACGATATCTAAGGGGTATAGTTTCAAAGCGTACGATCTCCATGCTTCGTAAGCTTACGTGACGTACAGCACGCCGCGAACTTCAAATTCCATCGACCGGTAGGTAAAAGAGTCAAGCACCGTCGGCAAATACTGCAGATGGTAAATGTCAGGGTATCACCGCTTGATGCGTTTCTCGTGGGACATGCGGTACAGTTGATCCGAATGAATTCGTTTCATTGTTTGTGAAAATAAATGTCTATATCTCGTTCTAAAAATGCTCATTTTTGAAAAACTTTTGGAGCAAGTTAATCATAGTAGCAGAGGATATCTGTCAGATATCTACAAGATGTCTATATGTCTAGAAAATGATATCTATATTTGGTATAAATGTGATCGAAATCTAGATATAGACAGCACGTAGATGTCTGACAGATATCCTAAGTTGACAGGATTATTCCAAGTTAACGACCGAAACAGAGAGCAAATATCACAGTTTCGAGTTAGAGACGCTAGCCATTATCTATGCATTACGCAGATTCCGAATTTACCTCCAGGGGGAATTAGATTTAAAATCGTTACTGACTGTGACTCGTTGACGATGACCTTGAATAAGAAAGAACTAAATCCGCGTATTGCCAGGTGGGCTCTTGAGTTAATGAACTATGATTACAGCATTGAACATCGATCGGGTATCAGGATGGGCATGTCGATGCACTAACAAGGGGACCCTTCGAAAGTCGGAGCACCGATTGTAATGAATTTTTTTTTTATATAAGTAAAGGGTAGTCCCCTGAGTAACGCTCATACTTTACTTTTGTCCAATGCGCCTTGGTTTATTTAAAAAAAAAGAAATTGTTTTGACGCGTAAAGTGTGTACTGTAATGTAATACTCGGTATCCAAGATAACGGCGTGGCCAAAAGACTCACCGAAATCCACACAGACGACTGCCATACAGACAGAAATCTCAAGACCGAGGAAATAGACGGACACCTAGAAAAAATAACATCCAGCATTTTGAATACCATAAAGCAGGTCACCCCCCAGCAGAAGGAACAGGGACCGGAAAATCTTTTCCTGAGTAAGAAGATATTTAACATGTATAAACTCAAATCTCGCATACTTACCAGATACAATAAACTGCGAAGAACTGATCCAGCAGTGGTCACAAACTATACCAAAGAACTTAAACGAGCGTTATCATATCTGAAAAAGGAAATCTTACACGAAATTAGGGTCGAAACAGAAAAGCGCTGGAGAAAACTACATGAAAAAATCGAATATAAAAAATCAGAAAAATTCTTACCGCTCATCAAGAAAATATACAAGCCTCAGCTATACAACCAGAACATCATGGACATGCGCGTCAAACTGAATAACAACGATATACTAGAAAAAATAAGCAACAACCGTAACAACACCCAGGTCGATAACGATGAACTAATCATTACGAAGAGTGAGGATATTTTGAACGTGCTCGCCGCTTTCTATGAAAACGTCAACTCCCCCAGACATCTCAACACAGGGACAAGGCTGCGTGAACACGTCGACAAGAAAGTTGCTGAATTCGTCAAAGAATTGGAGACACAAGAGACGAGGAATGCCACGATCACTACATTCAGTAAAGAAAACCCGGCCGACAATCCGTGCCAACCGAACCAACATGAGGATTATTTCTGCAACACCCCGAAGCTAATTATAATACTGAAAGGCCTGCCCAATAAAACTTCATACGGAGTAGACGAGATTCCAGCCGTTATTCTAAAACATCTGCCGCTCAAGATAATCCGCCAACTCGTAATACTTTTTAATAACGCACTTAATAGCTACTACTTTCCTAAGGCCTGGAAGACAGCAAAAGTACTGCCTTTCCTAAAAAAAGGCAAGCCGCCCAGCGACCCCTCCAGCTACCGGCCAATAAGTCTCACACCGTGTATCAGCAAGGTATATGAAATGATTATTAACAACGCCATCACAAGGCACTGCAATGCACACAACATTATCCCAAACAACCAGTTTGGCTTCAGACATAGACACTCTACAGTACACGCTATACACAAACTTCTTTCGGACATCAATTTTCATGTGTGTAAGAAGGACGCAGTAGGGGCAGTACTTATCGACCTCGAAAAGGCGTTCGATTCGGTGTGGCTGGATGGGCTCATCTTCAGGTTACTAAAAAAGAACTTCCCGATACACCTGGTAAGGACGATATATAACATGACACACGATAAAAAGTTTTTCGTCACGCAAGGGAACATCGTCTCGCGAACAGGCAGAATCCTCGAAGGGCTACAACAGGGCACTGTAAACTCACCCACGTTATTCGCCATATACACTAGCGATATCTTAAATTTATTTCAAATGAATTCAGACAACAACACCTATTCGATCGCATATGCCGACGACCTGATTATATATGTAGCCGACACGTACATCGAGCCTATACGGAGTAAATTAGAAGAACTAACAGACAAAGTTAACAATCACTACGCGACTTGGAACCTCAAATTAAATCCCACCAAATGCGAAACTATACTTTTCCGCAATACAATGACCGACATATCAAAGAAGAAGGCTCGCGGCATCCATACATTCTCCATTAGCACGCCGGTGCCGGGCACCAACAGAAGAGTGGATATCCCGCACAGGAGTTCCGTCAAATATCTAGGATTCCAAATCGATCAACTAATCAGGGGTGCAGACCACGTGGACCTCCAACTAAAAAAGGCCAGAAATGCATTCCATTCCATGCACGGACTATTTCGCAACAAACTCCTCACCCCAAGAGCAAAAGTTATCTGCTACCAGATATTCGTGCGCTCGCTACTAACGTATGCCGCCCCCTTGTGGTGGAACACGGGCGCCGCACAGATGGAAAGGCTAAGATGTTTTGAAAGATCTTGCCTCCGTACCGCACTGGGCAGACACCGCACAGCCGCCTCCAACTACGTGCACTGGACGAGCAATAAATCAACATACAACTTAGCAAACATCAGCAGAGTGGACTGCTTCATCTTAAAACTCACACGCGATTACATGGCCAAATTACGAACAATCCCCAACACTTTGATTAACAATCTCGCGAAGGTAAACCACAACCAAGCACAAATAGCAGCGTCCAAAGGATATAACCGACCGCAGGACTTCATGCACTTTGACGCAATGGGCCTTATCCAAGATGAGACCGGGACGCCTCTAATCTACCATTGGAGGCGCAACAAAGCAAATAAAAAACTGCCACCAAGGCTTGATGATATGCTCGACGTAGTAAAACACAAATACTCCAAAGCCCTCCCGGAGGTGGACCGCAATGACTGGAGCAGGCTCGCCAAAAAACACTGGTGGCTAGCAGATGGAGCGGCGCATATAGACAAATTGCAACAGCGACGAAAAGCCTCGCAGAGTCGCACATGAAACCGCGAGAATGAAGGACCGTCCAGCGCATAATGCGACCGCCTGAATGGTTATGCGTATCCGATAATCATCGCTGAACCGACAGCGGCATAGACTGATTTTCGCTTCCTGCTCTCCTCTCCCAGGAAAGAGGAAGGTTTTTTTCTCCCTTCCCTAGGCTAAGTATAAAATTTAAGAAAATGTTTTGCTGTTTTTTTCCTCATTTTTTTACAGCGATAATAGTTCCCGTGCGAACAATTGACTGCTCGCTCTATAGATCCACTCTTGAGCCTTTTTTTTATAGTTAACACTTAAGACTGTTATTTTGTATTAGTAGTATATCTTTAGTATTATACACCGCCGTTTACGTATAGAGTGCTGAAAATCCTCAGCCAGGTGCGTTATCTCTTTTTATAAGAAATCTTTTATAACCGATTAGCCGTTTCTTAAGTTCGTTTTGGCTTCACTATTCCCTCATATTGTACAAACCTTGTAAATATGAACACGAGACTGTGATATTGAATAAATGAACTTTATTAAAAAAAAAAAAAAAAAAAACGGCATGGCGCAGTCGGCTAAGGCATAGACTTACCACGCGGGCGTCCCGCGTTCGATTCCCGTGCATGCACTATCTTTTTTTTTTGCCAATTTCGAACTTTTTCACTTTTTTTATTATTCAAACTATTGCTACTAATCTTTAGAAGTAAAATAAATCTAGGTAACGTGAATAAAAAATTTTTTTGCATTTAAAACTATATTTTGAACGATTGTTACTAATCATTCGAAGGCAAATTAGTGAAGTTTTGGTGACAATTTCTATGCTTCACATTAAATGACGTCAATGCCGGGTAAGTGCAAATTACTCATTTTCCTACGAAACATTCATTAAATTTGGTGGTAATTCACTCGTGACGTCAACACCAGGTAAGTGTAATTCGAAGGCAATTAGTGAAATTTTGGTAATAATTAAGATGATGAAACGCCGAGATGATTAAATATGCGTGGTTTGCGTCTAAATTGATAGAAGAAAGACCTTTTTTCAATAATATAAATGATGTCTGTTTCCCATTGAGCAATTTGAAACAAAAATGTAACTGCGGTTTTGTAACGTTTATGAAATGTGCTTGGTGTAAAGAGATTTTGTGTTTTAAGTGTTTATATGATATTTATCATCCTAAAGTGTGTAAGATGTCGGCCCTAGAATCACCATCGGAATCGTCTGATGGAATTAGCGATAAGTATACCAATTAAATTTAAAATTTCACTTGTTACGAATAAATGAAAATGCTTTTTGTAATTGAACGTGTTTAAATTTTGTTTTTTCGCCTTACCTAGATTTATTTTACTTCTAAAGATTAGTAGCAATAGTTTGAATAATAAAAAAAGTGAAAAAGTTCGAAATTGGCAAAAAAAAGAAGATAGTGCATGCACCGGAATCGAACGCGGGACGCCCGCGTGGTAAGTCTATGCCTTAGCCGACTGCGCCACGCCGTTATCTTAGATACCGAGTATTACATTACAGTACACACTTTACGCGTCAAAACAATTTCTTTTTTTTTTAAATAAACAAAGGCGCATTGGACAAAAGTAAAGTATAAGCGTTACTCAGGGGACTTCCCTTTATTTATAAAAAAAAATTCATTACAATCGGTGCTCCGACTTTCGAAGGGTCCCCTTGTAAGTAGGAAGAGCTCAGTAGTTATGGTAATCGAGGACAACCCGTTAGAATGGAACCTTAGCGTATGCCAGAGCAAGGATCCGGTTGTTGTAGAAATCCGCGAAGGTCTCGAATGTAGAGAAGACAAGTTCTATGAGTTAAGAAACGGTATGGTTTATCGAAAGAAAGATGGGAACTTGGGAACTACTGTCGCAGGAAAATCGCACCTTCTAAGTTAGGCCTAAGGCCCTTCTTTTACGAGTACACTAAGCTACACAGGTATCCGATACTCGACGACTCAAGTATCGTGGCGACTACATATAGTCCAGGCGTCGGGGGTTTTATTGACCCAAAAATTCCTAGGGAAGATTTTATATTTCTATCGCTTCTTTTCATGTATAGGTAGACAAATATTAAAAATGAGCACGAAAATTCGGTCCGGAACATACTGTTTAAACAAATGGAAGGGTAAATTTTATTGTTTTTGTCGATATCTCCGAAAATATTCATTCTACGGAAAAATTATGAGGAACTAGATTGTTCAACACTAAATTCTCCACAAAAAAGGTATCTATATTTTTTTTTAATCGTAGCAATAGTTAAAAAAATATAACCCTGCGAAAAAGGCATGCGGCGTTCGAATTCTTGCATCATGCCAGTGGAGGAAAGTGCTTTGATCGGGCGAGTCTACGAAATATGGAAAACAGTTTAAATAATTAATTTTTAGGAAGGAATTTCAAAGGAAAAAAATTAATAGAATAACGGAACTAATAGAATTGTCGCAGGGAAGTCGCATCGTCTGAGTTAAGGGCCCCATACACGTTCAGTCGGCCGGCCGGTCGCCGGCCGGCCGTGGACTGTCAGTCCGACTGTCAGTCGGTCGTCAGTCCTGGCCGGCCGCGGGTTATCAATAGGGTAAAACCTCCAGTGATTGGCCTTTTAAACAGATGAAATTATACAGAAATTGGCTTATCGTTTCCTCTTTCTATCGAATGCATTTGTTATGAGAGGGGGCCAATCACTATCGCATGGCCAATGACTGTATCGTTTACCCTATTCAAACTACACCTACAATTTTGTTCACCGAATGCGTCCGTCAGTTCTCTACCGGCTTCGATAGTAGCATAATGATTTTATATTAATAGTATAAATATGTCGCAAAAAGAATACGCAGCTACACTTGTTATTTTGACAAACCAGCAGAGGAAACGAAAAAAGAGACAAATTTGGATGAAAGAGTGGTTGAAGAAACGCACTTTATCTCACGTGGGGCTCGTACATGAACTTCGTCAATCCAGTGCAAGTGATTTGAAAAATTTCCTGAGGATGGACGAGAATTGTTTCCAGTACTTGCTAAATTTGGTAAAGCCACATATTACGAAAAAGGACACAGTAATGCGGCAAGCAATTACCGCAGAAGAACGGCTTTTGGTGACCCTGAGATATTTGGCAACAGGGCGCAGTATGGAGGATTTAAAATTCAGCGCAATTATTTCGCCACAAGCTCTGGGAAAAATTATCCCAGAGACTTGCAAATATATATTTTTGACCTTGAAGGAGGAATATTTAAAGATAAAGTGTAAAAATATATAGAAATATATTTAAGTATTTTATTCCAAAATTAATGAACATTAAACTGATACCTAGGATATAGGTATTAATAAAAGTAATATTTAAAATTTATTAATAAAATAAGAATAAAAAAAAATAGCGATATGTATTACAATAGGTATACAGGTATAGGTAATGCGGGAGACGGATTATTTCGGCCCGTCCGGTAATTAACCTTTCCGAGAAAGGGCGTGGTTGCAAGGTCATAAATTTTCAGACTGGAGTAAAATTTTTCCGTCAGTCCGTCGCCGGACGAATCCCTGTCGGTGAACTCCAACCCGCGTTTAATTTTATTAATCAACAGGCCCCCGGCAGGTAGCGACTCCTCATTTAAATTTGTGTGCGTAGCGGAAAGCGGCCGGCCGACTAAACGTGCATAGGTACCTTAACTGTGTGTGTGCGGGCGGTCGGCCAGGACTGACGGCCGACTGACAGTCGGCCTGCAGGCCACGGCCGGCCGGCCGACTGAACGTGTATGAGGACCTTTAGGCCTTAAGCGGGCTACTCACACGCCTGCCGCAGGGACAATTTTGGGTGCACGGCGGACGTACCAATCTAGGAGGCTTCTCCGCACACACGCCTGCCGCAGGGGCAATATTAAGGGCCCCATACACGTTCAGTCGGCCGGCCGTGAACTGTCAGTCCGACTGTCAGTCGACCGTCAGTCCTGGCCGGCCGCGGGTTTTCGATAGGGTAATACCCCCAGTGATTGGCCTTTTAAACAGCCGAAATTATACAGTAATTGGCTTATCGTTTCCTCTTTCTATCGAATGCATTCGTTATGAGAGGGGGCCAATCACTATCGCATGGCCAATGACTGTATCGTTTACCTTACTCAAACTACACCTACAATTTTGTTCACCGAATGCGTCCGTCAGTTCTCTGCCGGCTTCGATAGTAGCATAACGATTTTACATTGAGAGTATAAATATGTCGCAAAAAGAATACGCAGTTGCACTTGTTATTTTGACAAACCAGCAGAGGAAACGAAAAAAGAGACAAATTTGGATGAAAGATTGGTTGAAGAAATGCACTTTATCTCATGTGGGGCTCGTACGTGAACTTCGTCAATCCAGTGCAAGTGATTTGAAAAATTTCCTGAGGATGGATGAGAATTGTTTCCAGTACTTGCCAAATTTGATAAAGCCACATATTACGAAAAAGGACACCGTAATGCGGCAAGCAATTACCGCAGAAGAACGGCTCTTGGTGACCCTGAGATATTTGGCAACAGGGCGCAGTATGGAGGATTAAAAATTCAGCGTAATTATGTATTTCGCCACAAGCTCTGGGAAAAATTATCCCAGAGACTTGCAAATATATATATATTTGACCTTGAAGGAGGAATATTTAAAGGTAAAGTGTAAAAATATATAGAAATATATTTAAGTATTTTATTCCAAAATTAATGAACATTAAACTGATACCTAGGATCTATTAATAAAAGTAATATTTAAAATTTATTAATAAAATAAGAATAAAAAAAGATAGCGATATATATTACAATAGGTATACAGGTATAGGTAATGCGGGAGACGGATTATTTCGACCTGTCCGGTAATTAACCTTTCCGAGAAAGGGCGTGGTTACAGGGTCATAAAATTTCAAACTGGGGAGTAAAATTTTTCCCTCAATCCGTCGCCGGACGAATCCCTGTCGGTGAACTCCAACACGCGTTTAATTTTATTAATCAACAGGCCCCCGGCAGGTAGCGACTTCTCATTTAAATTTGTGTACGTAGCGGAAAGCGGCCGGCCGACTGAACGTGCATAGGTACCTTAACTTTGTGTGTGCGGCCGGTCGAACGGCCGGCCGTGGCCTGCAGGCCGACTGTCAGTCGCCGGACCTTTAGGGCGCACCGCGTGTAGTGGGAGGGAGGCAGGGACTGATCTACTGAGCTTGGAAGGTTTGGAGCCTCTGCCGTCCTGCCTACGAGACAATTTAAAAAATTTCCCCCGTTTGCCTACGTACATTACAATTATTAAGGAGGCAATTTACACGTTCGTCGCCGCGTCACCCACATCTGGGTGACGGGTGTGCTTCCGTGGGGGCCCCGTCATCCAAGTACGGGTGACGCTCTTCTTGTTTAATTTAAACATGATTTTCAGGTGGATTTTTAAAAGGAATTTAATGAAATATGCACTGAAATATAAATTTAGAATATATTATACAACATAGAAATATTAAAAATATACACATTATAGTATACTTTTTATTAATTTATATTTATGATAAAATGGATCCTTTATAACGTCGAAAAGTTAATGGATTGGCCTGAATTCGGGTACCCGGGTGTTTTCGGGGTTGCTGTTTATGAATCCGAGGCCAGAATTGCAAAATTCCTAGATGACGCCAAAATACGGCGCATGCGCGGATCAAATCTCGACGTAAAATTGAGTAATTGCCCTGAATTTGGGTAACCGGGGGTTTTTAGGGTCGCTGATTATGAATCCAAGGTCAGAATTGCCAAATTAGTAGATGGCGCCATGATACGGAGATTTGATGCGCGAATGCGCGGTATTGTGGCGCCATCTACAAATTTTGCAAATTCTGGCCTCGGATTCGTAATCAGCGACCCCGAAAACCCCCGGGTACCTGAATTCAGGTTAATCCGTTCACTTTTCGGCGTTTCCGCCCATAGTGCAACAGTCAGATTTGAGCCCCGTGAGAAACTCAACCGAATCGTGTTGGGCGACGAACGTGTTAAGCGACATAACCCTTGATTGACCCTGCGGCGGGCGTGTGAATAGACCGCTTAATGGGGCAGGGTCGAGAGCGGCGGAATCGGACAGGGCCGAAAGCGCTGTATGAGTGAGGTACGGTCGAGAGCGCTGTATGAGTGAGACACGGTCGAGAGCGCTGGAGTGTGTGGGTTTAGTTAAGCGGGCTATTCACACGCCTGCCGCAGGGACAATTTAGGGCGCACGGCGGACGAACCAATCTAGGAGGCTCCGTTCACTGTTCAGTTTGATGTTAGAGAAATTGCCGAATTGCCCCAATCACGCTACACACACGTATAATGGAAGGGAAGCAGGGACTGATCTAGGGAGCTAGGAAGGTTTGGAGTCCCTGCCATCCTGCCTAGGAGCCGATTTAGAAAATTGCCCCTGTTCGCTTACATACATTACAATTAAGGAGACAATTAAGGGACATAACCCCAGATTGCCCTTGCGGAAGACGTGTGAGTAGTCCCGCTATATGATTTTTCGTTACTGGGCGCGCGATTTCACTAACCTCAGCAAAGAAGTTTCACTTCAAAATTCAAGCGGGACCTGTTTTCATGTGGTTATCCAGCTATACCCTTTGACCTACCAAAATTACCCCACTTTACCTCATCTCGTTTTTGGCTTTTTCGTATAACTTAAGGCTTTGTCTAAGCGATCTAAAAATTGTAGCCGCGACTATTTGCGATTTTTTACGTTATATCAATTCTAGTAGGTAAAGTTAATTCGGAATTCGGATAGACTGCTAGAGTGATTCGTACTGGCCATTCCTTCCCCCTGCATTTGTGGTTATTTTTAGAATGTAGATAAGACAGTCGATACTGCGAGCCGTCGTTAGTTTTCATTTGTCTCTCATGTTGTAAGTTCCTAAAGTGGACTGTGTATTCGGACAATGTTGATCATTACAAGGAAGAGACTGTTTGAAGTCCTGGTCGAGAAAGGACAATAGAATGAAAGTTACGAACATGCATTTAAATACGTATCTGATGCTTTAGAATTAGAAGCGCAAGACGAGGACGTTAGACGAAAAATAAACAAAGATGTGATAAGAGTGTGTGCCAAAATAAAACAAAAGTGGGAAGGTGCACAAGGAAAAGAGACATTGTTCCAGAAACAAAACCAACCTAGCTTCAACAATCAGAAGTTTTTGGTGAACCCCGAGGTAACTCTACGTTTTTATAAAAGATTAAATTTGTGAAGGTAGTGAAATGCGTTTACCGTAGAAATCATTTATAATAAGTATCAAGAGACCGGCGAATTTGCTCGTTATAGCCGATGGTAAATAAATATGCTTTAGTTGCAAACATAGTAAAACAAAACAAAGGTAAACTGACATTTATTTTCTATTACCTACTCAAATGATAAATACTGTGTAATACCGTATGTTCCACTCTGTACTAGCCAGTTTGAAAGTTACCTTCGGATAGGCTTGGTCGGTAATCGAGTCATTTAATACGGTAGAAGTCGAGTCGGCAGTTAGAGTTGGTGTCAATTTGAGAGATCGAAGCGTCTAACCTCGAAATTGTGAATTTGTGAATAATGGAAAACACGAAAATAATTATAATTACGGTATAAAATGTCTCGATTACCGACCAAGCCTATCCGAAGGTAACTTTCAAACTGGCCAGTACAGAGAGGGAGATACGGTATTACGACTACCCCGATAGCAAGGTGACTTCACAGTAGTGGCTCTGTGGGACCACGCAGTGACTTTGAGAAACATCACAGTAATGTTTTGCTGCGTGCCCACACGGGTACCACTGTAACATCACACAGTGTGAGCACAGTGGATAAAGTAGGATTTTGCAAAAAGGGAACGCACGCAGTGACTTTACCGTGGTTTTTCACTGTGTGCCCGTGTACGTGCGGTGCTGCCGCCTGCCTACCCGCATAGTGATATCGGTTTTTTTTCATACCCTACCGGGATTCGAACCTGCGCTCTATTGGGACCGTGCAACTGCTTAGAGGGGATACGGCGAACGATCGTGCGCAACTAGTGGTGAAGGCTGAAGTTAGGTAGCACGTTAACTGCCAGCCACCACCGCTGCCGGGTTAAAGTACATTACATGGCAGTCAAAGTGTCTAAAGGTGAATAAACCGGCCCTAAATGTTATACTTATTGTTTATTGCAATTCTATACATATCAATAATTGTTATAAAATACACCTGATGAAAACATTCATATAGGATTTCTATATTCTTATCGTATTTGGTACTGTATAAAAGTGCGACATTTTCGCCGACTACTGCCACGAGGTGTCACTGTACGGGTATTGCACGGTCCCAATAGGATATGAGATGCTTCGAAACTAGGAATGCTTTCGCATTCTACCAATTGAGCCACCGACTCTTCAAGTGGTGTCGGTCGACTCCGGCCATATACAGAAACCGAACATGACAGTGACTGCTCTTGAAGTAGGCCAGGCAACGTAAGCCAAAAAAGGGGGTGTAGGCGAAATAATTCGCGGAAAGCTGGAAATGATTTTAATCTTTTCATTTGCATGTAAAAAGAGTTTTTTAAAGTTTGCACCAATTTTCTGCTCGTGCTCTATACAGGGTGTCCTAAAAACCTCGAAATTTTTGGACTTTTTTCAATTTTTCACTAATAACTCAAAAATGATGCATTTATATAAAAATTTTACTCTTTTATAAATTAAATTTTGGAGTTTTAAACCTTATTTCCATTACGTAAAATGTATTATGTGAAATTATTCTGTATTTGGAGTTTATATTGCAGCGAATGCTGTATCAGATCTACGTAAGCTGCATTCTTTTTCCCCCTCCATTGCTATACACCTCTTCGCAGCAGCCGGGTTGCTCGAGTCGCGGCCGTGTCTCGCGGTTGTAAAGTTCTTTCACCGAGAAGTGTGTGTATCTTGCTCGCTATTCATCGTTTATGTGAGGCTAAATTATAAATGTTCAAGTTTTAGTTATTCACGCTGTTCCGACAAACGATAGTCGGAATTCTGAATATTGATTCTTAGCGCTCAGTGTCATCGCGATCGAAATACCTTACTAATCGACTACCACCCCTACTACTGACCCCTACTAGGGGTCAATCTAGCCATCAGGCAAGCGATATATTTCGACAAATATAGGCCGCTAATGAGTTCGCAGCTCCGCACCTTTCCCAGAAAGGCTAATTACCGGATGGGTCGGAATAAGCCGTCTCCCGCATTACCTATTTTAATCGATAGCGCTATATGTGGAATACTAAGTCAGCTTTGTAAAGGGGAGAATTGAATGAAATGTTATCCAGAATAACTAGAGATAACAGTAACTGCAAGAAATTCGTAAAATGGTTCCCCCTCTTTGCTACCGATTCATTCCATAAAAAGAAATGTCCTTGTTCTGGCTCGTTACAACAATGAATGCTAAAATTATAGCACCACAATTTTTTCTTGTAGAAGCATGGGCCGGTTGTGAGTTTGGGGGTTGGCAACGCTTGTTGTAAATCAAATGTAATTACGTGAATATTAGGGTCTGATTTTGATTCTTCAATTGCGGTCTTTAAAATATGTCTGGCTGCTTCAACTTTTCTAAAGTGTAGCTCTTTCGCAGCTTTTAAATTATTCAGTTTCTCTTGATTTCCCGAATCTGTAGCTATATTAATCTTAATTTCATTTGCGTCGCAAGTAGCACACGTGTCTAACTTAGGGCCTTTAAAACTAATATTGTACTCCTCCGTGAATATCCTCCTAAACTTATCAGATGAAATTGGTACCTTTCCTTCTTCGCTGCGTTTTTTAGCAAATTCTTGAAAAAGCGATTCGATGCTATATTCAAGGCTGATATATTGCTTGTCAGAATTTTTACTACGGCTGTAGTGGCTCTCATATTTTTGCAATAAATCTATAAATTTGCTGACGTCATTGAGATCTTTTTCGCCGTATTTTTTCTTATGGTGTCCATGTTTCCCTCTTTGATAGTTAGCCAAAACTAAAGTTTTCCTTCGCGCAATTTTTTCAATAAGTATTCACTTCTTCCTCTACCGATTCCATATATTGAAATGAATGCTTGCTTGCACACCTTAAAATCGGTAATTTCTCCTTTTACTTCATAAGAGATTGTGCAAGTTCGTCGCGTATCCTTTTTTTTCGTTCTACATTTAATTAGTTTTTGTTTCATACATGCAAATAAATACGAATTTTGTAGATTATAATTTTTTAAACTCCAAAATTCTGAAAATATTTTGGCCCTAGCAGTTTCTGGTATTTTTTGGAAACATTTTAATTTGCATGAACATGGATTGCCTTGAATTTTCTTCTTATTTACGAGTTCCTTTCCCCGGTAAGACTTGTATTCTTCTCCACTATCTTTAACTTCTTATTTTTCTCTTGAACGCCACCAAGACGACGTCATTTTCTGCCTTTGGTATTTTAATTGATGTCCTGTAACACAATGATCACGTGAAACTTGTTAACTGAAATACGATTGCAGTGGTGGATGTAAAACACATGTTATGTGAAATCACTTAACATGTCATACTTGCAAAGTTTAACTAACCTTATTTTTATCATTTTCTTCCTCAATATCAGATTCACTTCCACTATAAACATAATCTCGGTCCGCGATAGAGTCGTCTGAAGAGTCGTGCAAACTGTCTGAATCACTATTTCCTTCTATTTTTCTACTATTATAACAGCGATAACTAGACTCGTTTAAATACGATAGCTGCTACTAAACAGATTTTACATACAACAAGTACTTCCCAGATGTACACCCAGGGACACGGCATCTGTCGCTGGTGACTTTTTTTAAACGTTATTTTTAAACGTACTAACCAATGAATAATTAATTCTCATGCGCTCATTAGCTACGGTGGCGTCTACTCTCGTTAATGAAAGCATGAGGATTATTAATTATTGGTTAGTACGTTTAAAAATAACGTTTAAAAAAAGTCACCAGCGACAGATGCCGTGTCCCCGGGTGTACATAACATATTTTACTGGCATTTATTGTGGCGCCATCTTTATATAAATAGCCAAAATGAATATCAAAATCCAAAGTAGCGGTACATAACAGGTATTTTTTGGTATTAGATTGATTTATGAGATAATGTCACTTCCCCCCCCCCCCCCCCCCCCCCGCCTCCCATGTTTTACAGCCGAGGTCTTCAAATATTGTACCAGTGTTCGTATACCGTATGTCCAATGGCTAGTCGAGCAGGTGCAGCGACCTGAATTTTCCTGAAACTTGACTTCGGCAGTGTTTTAGTTAAAGGTGGCTTTGGAAGATGGCGCGCATACGAGCGAAACGTTTGAAATATCTAATTTCCCGATAGGTAAAAGCGGGAGGTAGATAAATGCGGGAGATCGAAGTGTAACCTCAAAATTGTGAATGTTGGAATAATGGTGAGTAATTGTTTGAAACGATAAGACATAATAATTCGGGTTTTTTTTCGATGTTCAACTAAATAACACGACTGATACCTAATTGCAGAGAGAAGCGACTGGCAGTCGTGGAGGAAGGGACTACCGTCAACGTGATCCTCGTCAGAGTGGTCGAGCTCTGCCACGGCGACGAAAGGTGCAATTAAAATGAAATGAAAGCCTGAGTCAAGGTGAAAATTGGAAGGCGTGGAAAGAAAACGCGGCAGAGTCGCCAACAGAAGGAGTGAGTAAAGTGCGAAAGAAAAGTGCAGTGGCGCCGAAAAACGTCGCATGTGGAAGACAGTGACGAACAGCAGCAGCAGCTGGTCGACACTGCTCAACTCCGCACCAGCTCCTGAATGATATCTCGCCGATTGCGATACGCGGCAGCTCCTGTGGACAACGATTCCAGACACTCGAGTCGTAGTCGCAGCAAGGACAGCAGCAGCAGCAGCGTCGACGGCAGGGCCACCGTTGGAAAGCGAAGGCAATCCAAGACCGACTCGGATAGCTGTAAGAGAAAGACACATCGGCGGAAACATAAAATATCGAAGCAAGACTTGCAATGAGAGTGTGGTAAGAGGAAGAAGAAAAATGACAGAGACAAGGCGACGAGACGGAGGAGGAAGTCGTCACCACGAAGGGTTCCTGAAACGGTAGCAGTACTAGCACCGTGCGAACAGTTCCAGAGAACAGGCCGTCTACACCCAGTCGTAAATCATGCCGAATTCCTGTGACACCCGACAGCGGCATCACGTCAGGAGTGTGAACGGTGGAGAAGAACGGGAGCCTCACTGAAAAAGGAAGAAGCAGTGTTGGCGGTGGTAGTGACAGCTAAGGAACCCTTCGTGGTGACGACTTCCTCCTCCGTCTCGTCGCCTTGTCTCTGTCATTTTTCTTCTTCCTCTTACCACACTCTCATTGCAAGTCTTGCTTCGATATTTTATGTTTCCGCCGATGTGTCTTTCTCTTACAGCTATCCGAGTCGGTCTTGGATTGCCTTCGCTTTCCAACGGTGGCCCTGCCGTCGACGCTGCTGCTGCTGCTGTCCTTGCTGCGACTACGACTCGAGTGTCTGGAATCGTTGTCCACAGGAGCTGCCGCGTATCGCGATCGGCGAGATATCATTCAGGAGCTGGTGCGGAGTTGAGCAATGTCGACCAGCTGCTGCTGCTGTTCGTCACTGTCTTCTACATGCGACGTTTTTCGGCGCCACTGCACTTTTCTTTCGCACTTCACTCACTCCTTCTGTTGGCGACTCTGCCGCGTTTTCTTTCCACGCCTTCCAATTTTCACCTTGACTCAGGCTTTCATTTCATTTTAATTGCACCTTTCGTCGCCGAGGCAGAGCTCGACCACTCTGACGAGGATCACGTTGACGGTAGTCCCTTCCTCCACGACTGCCAGTCGCTTCTCTCTGCAATTAGGTATCAGTCGTGTTATTTAGTTGAACATCGAAAAAAAACCCGAATTATTATGTCTTATCGTTTCAAACAATTACTCACCATTATTCCAACATTCACAATTTTGAGGTTACACTTCGATCTCCCGCATTTATCTACCTCCCGCTTTTACCTATCGGGAAATTAGATATTTCAAACGTTTCGCTCGTATGCGCGCCATCTTCCAAAGCCACCTTTAACTAAAACACTGCCGAAGTCAAGTTTCAGGAAAATTCAGGTCGCTGCACCTGCTCGACTAGCCATTGGACATACGGTATACGATCTGATACACGATATGATAACTGTAGGATATCCAACTATTATATTATTTATTTCATATATTACATTTTATATTGCGAAAATAAGGCGCTTAAAAGTTCAACACAATTCTCTTTTAATGGAAAATATCGTCGTTCTTTAACCTCGCATATCTTCCTAATGACTTGGCGTAAGTTTAAGCATATGATACTTATTCGACGCAGAATTTTATGTACTTTAATTTATAAAAGAGTAACATTTTTCTATAAATGCATCATTTAGGAGTTATTAGTGAAAAACTGAAAAAAGTCCATAAATTTCGAGGTTTTTGGGACACCCTCTATAAAGCACAAGCAGAAAATTGGTGCAAACTTTAAAAAAACTCCTTTTACATGCAAATGAAAAGATTAAAATCATTTCCAGCTTTCCGCGAATTAATTCGTCTACAAACCCTATGTTGCCTGGCCTAAAGGTTCTCATTAAATTTTTAAAAATAATTTGATATTTTCTTTTTCAAAACAGTAGTGATTATGATATCTAATCATTCATTATTTATAGAATACTAGACCATTTGCACGCGCAAGCGCGCGCCTAAAACGTATTTCATAACGACATTTACATTTACTTCAACACTAATTTTATCAAATTGAATTTCCCCGCTTTAACTATCGAATACTATATCGATATCGATTATCAACTAACCAATGGTGATAGGTGACCACGAATTTCGATTATCGATATGGATCGTCAACTAACCAATGGGGATAGGTGACCACGACTTTCGATTATATCGCGTTGGATTTTATTAGATAGGATTCGTCAAGAACCATGTTAAAGTTAAGTTCACGATGGAACTTTTATATTATAATTTTTACTGAACATTTTGGATTTTTTCAAAGATGAAGTCACTGTAACCTCTTTGTGACTTTATACCGGCTTTTTACGGCGTGACTTCACAGTTCTGTTTTAAAATGTTAACACTAGGCCTTCCCGCAAAACATCACTGGCTACGCTAACGAGGATGAGGATATGAGAATTGCGTGGTAGGTAGTGGTATTGAGGCAGAAACTTAACCCGCGATTCGTCCATTGATCGGATAGCGCCCCACCGATTGTTTTTCGTTTTTAAGCTTTATTGGTATTAATTTATACATTTGTACTTATCATGACTGATAGTTTGTAGAAAACACAAAAATTAAAAGTAAACAGTTTTGGTTTCTGCCTCGGTGGCACCCCTAACGGCAAAAACTCGCGCTCCCGGTCCTCACTATGGCATCGCAGTAACGTCACTCAGTGACAATCACTCAGTTGCATCACAGTGAAGCTCCCATGCCATCAGGACGTGGTAACACTGCATGACGCTTGGGTGAAAGTCACGCTTGGCTATCGGGGTAACTTTTCACACTTCCTCTTACGACCAATCTTCAAGAAGAAATTGCTCGTTCTAACCAGTTACTCCTAAAAATCGATTTCTACTATATGTACTTATTTACTTAAAAGTTACTCTTCTCTTGCGGATTTAATTAAACAGAATAAAATGTGTTATCTTTACAAAATTTCCACGGTTTACAACCACAAAGCCTCAAACTGAACTAGGGTCCTACTTTGTTTGTGCTTTCAGGACCGTCTACGTCTTCTGCTGGGCAATCAAGTGCCAAATTTGGTGAAAGCAGCGAACACAGTAAATGGCGAAAAATAGAAGACTTGCCTCAAATATGTTCAACGGAAGAGCTTACGTTTACTGCACAAATGAAGTTAAAATCAAGTGGCAAAATAAACGAAGCTAAACTTGTAAGCGAAGCAGTTAACACCTCTCCCCAAAGTGCTAAAAAATAAGTGCTGCTTGGAAAGCTTCAAGGTTAACATCTATTATACCGTACACCCCAGAACAGGGGTTGTCATTAGTCTTATAACCAAATCTTTCCAAAGCAGCCTATTATAACCTTAGACTGGGAGCTAAGGAGAGGAACGCGGATATATGTATATCCACCTTACAAGAAAATCACTAGTTCTAAAAAAGCTTGTTACCCTTCGAAGAAAAATATCGAAATTACTGAGTTTCTGTAAAATAAAGTTACAAGCTCTCTTGGACCACAACGCTCTAAGGATTTGGCAAGTAAACGAAGATGTTTTGGGGGCATTATCTAAATATGATCGCACCAGATTGGTCCTCATTTCAAAATGAGGCTGTGATGGAAGCAGTAACCAAAACCAAAACGTGTGGCCGCCACGCGCGGAAGAAGTGAAACTTCGATATTGATGTGTAGAAAATAAAACTAAACAAGTAATCAACAATAGTAATACCATGACGGTTCAAGATAATGTAGTTTAGATATGGTTTTAAAAACAATAGTGCTAGCATGACATTTTTATTATGCCATGGTATTACTTTTTTTTAAAACCATTCTGAACTAGGTCCATTATCTTGAAATGTCATGGTATTATTATTGTTGATTACTTGTTTAGTTTTATTTTCTACCCACCAGTATCGAAGTTTCACTTATTCCGTGCGTGGCGGCCACACGTTTTGGTTCTTTTTTAATACCAATTTCTGGGTCAAGACTGTTCAATAATTCGCCGTATGTTTTATCAGCATTTTTCAAGTCGTCCTTGAACCATAAATGATTATATGCAGAGCATACCGAGCCGAAAGGATTGTTCTTAAATTTGTTATTGAATTCAATATGAATTTTTTATGGGCATTAAATGTAGTGTAAGGAATATCATGTTCATGGGATGTATTTTCAACGGCATTGGATCCTTCAGCAACTTGAAAACCTACATTAATAGATACATCGATATTTGATATATATATTGTGCTAATTTTATTCCCTCTATCCATTCTCTCTTTCGTTTTGCATTAGTTTTAGCTAGTGCCTTAGTTATCGCTTTTGTTACACGTTGCCTGTCACGAAACTCATTTAACCGTTGATTTCCTGCTTTTGCCATTGTTCGGGCGCCGTGCGATTAATGTTAGATCTCCGCGGGGTCGTAAATCCCGAAGACACTCGTTCGTGACACGACTACTTACCAAACATACCGCAAGGCTGATTTTGAAGCTCTCAGCTGTTGATTGAACATGTGGTGAGGTGGTTTAATCCTAGCGGTTGATTTAAATGAGTTAACACTGCACTCACTACATTATTGGTAATATATACCAGTTAAAGAGGTACACTAGTTTGATGATTTAACCGTGGTTTACAATTAGTTGCTCCGAATACACTGTATACGATATACTCCACTGATATGCCTCGGACGGCACGTTAACTGACTTATCACCTGAATGTAACGGATATACACTAACGTGAATCGAACGGCAAGTTGAAGGACTTACAACTTGAATGTGCTGGATGTGACAAGACACTACTACACACGGCACTACACACTTCGCTGTACACTTAGGTTCAATTGACTCGGTACAGGGACTCGGTTTTCCCTGACGATAACGGATGAAACTGAGATGAAGACGAATCATCTGATTACAAGTTAGATCGCATGCACACTGAATGCACTGTGTACGGTCGGCGGTACACTTCGGTTATGCACTGATTGATACGTATTTAGTAGCGGCTTATATATCTTACATCTAATAGATAGTGAGGATAGCGTGGGTGATGCGGTACGCTCTGATTGGTTGAATGAGAATGACGGTGTAACTAGTGGGGATTGATGCGGTGCATCCCGATTGGCTAGGACAGAAAGACATTAGAACAATAGACGACGCTAGGTATTTTCCGAGTTCCATACCTAACGGGAAGGAGTATGACGCTAAGGATTTCCTGAATTCCGTACCTAACGGTTAAGGGTACCGGATGCTCGTTTGTGACTGTACGGATGGGTCAGGCTACCTTGAATAGTGAATTGATCCTTTGTGTCTGTATGATCCAGGTATTAGGTTTCCCGATCGGTCATCTATCGAATTCGTCATTCTCCTCTTTACAAGCTGGCTTAGTATTCGACGTATAGTGGTAACAATTAAAATAGGTAGGTACTGCGGGAGACGGCTTATTCCGACCTGTCCGGTAATTAATTAACCTTTCCGGGAAAGGTGCGGGACTGCAAGCGCATTTGCAGCTTATTTCGCCGAAATATACCGCTCGCCTAATGGCTAGATTAACCCTTAGATTAGCGAGGTATTTAGATCGCGATGATAATGAACGTTAAGAACCGATATGTAGATGCCCGCTAGACTTGCAACAGAACCATTATATTTGAAGTATTCTAGTAATATTCTGCTAAAAGTGTGTTGTTAGGACGGCAGATGGGGATCACCGTCTATATGTCCCATGCATGACCTGCGAAACTTCGACATAGACAGTTGAAGCTCGTTGTCATCTAAGATCCACATTGCTCGCCTATCTTTAACAGTCTCGCTTGGGTTGACAGACTAAACGGGTATACCGCATGTCCTATGGCCAACCGCGCAGGTGAGCTGCGACCTGAATTCTTGACTTCGGCAGTATTTATGGTACAGTTAGAGTGGGCTTCAGACGAGTGCGCTGCATAAGAACGAAAAGTGTCGACTGCTCGTCTAATAGCTGTCAACTCGGGAGATCGAAACGTTTCGTGTAACCTTAAAATCGTAAAGTTTTGAATTAGTAGTGAATAATTTGTAGAAAAGTGATGAGAAATAATCATAAATAATCTTCCGAATTGTGACAACCATCGGGAAATTAGACGACGCTTTTCGCTCTTACGCTGCGTTCTTACGAAAAGTGTGAAACGTCTAATCTCCCGATGGCTATCAATTCGGGAGATCGAAGTCTAAGCTCGAAATCGTGAATCTTTGAATAAATGGTAAGTAATGTTCAGAAGTGAGAGTTAACAATCATTCGGGTTTTTTCGATGTCCAACCGAATTACACGCCTCATGTGCCTATTTGTTTCAGAAATTATTTCCGCGCTAGCACCGCGCGTGTCTAGGAAGTAGTTTTACGAAGTGGCGTGAGCGATACCTAAGGTGTCAATTCGGAAGATTATTTACGATTATTTCTCATCACTTCTACAAATTATTCACTACTAATTCAAAACTTTACGATTTTAAGGTTACACGAAACGTTTCGATCTCCCGAGTTGACAGCTATTAGAAGAGCAGTCGACATTTTTCGTTCTTATGCAGCGCACTCGTCTGAAGCCCACTCTAACTGTACCATAAATACTGCCGAAGTCAAGAATTCAGGTCGCAGCTCACCTGCGCGGTTGGCCATAGGACATGCGGTATTGTGCGTCTCTTATTGTGTCCGTTTCTTTGAATAAAGGATTTCCGTGTTCCTTTTTCACGATCGTAGCTCTCATATCCCTCTGCCGTAACAATATAATTATTTTGAAATGTCTCTCATGAAATAGTTTAAGAATATCTGGCGTAATCTATTTCTATTAATATACTATTTCAATGCCTGTAAAACAATTGACTTCTGCAGGTTTATCGTTTTTTTACAGGAATCTGCAACCTATGTGTCTTTTTTTATAAAGCATAATTTACATAAACATTATGAGTATATCTTGCAGCTTCAAGATTTTTATAATTTAAACTATGTCTCCTGAATATCTTAATCCCACTAATACGAGACATTGCAGAGACATTCTGGAAATGTTCCTGAGGTAATCTCCAGAATGTTTTAGACTTCAAATGTAACACTCTGGAAACGTTGCTGAGAATGAGACGTTTTATGCTGTTTGGTATCTACGAGATTAAATTCTATATAGTGGATTAATCCAACGCCGCTTTTTTCAACTGGTCATTTATCTCAACTCCGGAACGCTCTTCATTTCAACGTTATAGGAGAAGCATTACTCTCTCCATTTATGTTACTGACGCTACTGCAAATCATCCAAATACGCATGTGTGAAGGAATGTTATAATAAGACGCCGTGACAGGATCCCTTAAGGTCGGGACACACATTACCGGGCCATGCCAGGGTCGAACACGGCCGAAGAGGAAGAAATGGTCAGAATCCTTGCACGGCGCGTGTATCTAGGAACCACACATGTCCGTCAGTCGTCAGTTGTCTTGGAAACTGCTAAGTCGATTGCACTAAAACACGTAAATTACGGAAACACGAGAAGCGCGGCCGGACCGTCACCGTGAAAAAGTAAAACTGAACTAACTGGCCCGGCCCGGTAATGGTCCGTTGGCGACGCCCGGTCACGACCCGGTAAAGTGAGAACAAAAGCATTTGATTCTATTGGACAGATCGTCCGCCGGACGACGGACGATACTTGGCCGTGCTCCAGCCCTGGCATGGCCCGGTAATGTATGTCCCGACCTTTATTGTGGTGCATTAAGTGGCGTTCTTCGATCCTGAATTGTTGAATTAAGTGAGAATCCACTGTACTACTTTCGTAGCTATTTTATTGTGCTAAGAAAGTGCGGAAGAGGATCATCAGTATTTTTGAAAGGAGGAATTAGTAATCAACGCCATATTCCGTTATGAAATAGAACGTAGCAGAAATTCCTTGGAAGATCAAAATAAATCATCGTCGGATTATTGTTCTGGTAGGGGAAATAGGTGGGATGGTAAGGGGAGGGGTAAGGGTTACCTGTAAGAGGGCGGGCCCAATGACTTTGACATACCGCGCTCTTCAAATATTAATTGGCCTCCGTCCGTCGATCCAGTACAGTGCAGTATCTCGTCCTTGTCGTAGTCAATACAATTTTGCCAAGACGTTTTGTCGAGTTTGCATAATTACATACATATACAGTAGCATTCTAATTTACCTGTAGTGTCACCGGATTTACTTCTCCTTTTACAAACCCCCTACTACACAAATGGGTCGCAGTGGTAGGTCGGCGGAGCAAACGATGGCGAGGCTCTTTGCACTGGAAATACAAGTTCATATTCTCGACATCGTGCAAAAGGATATTTTGAGGAGAAACGATGTATTGGAAAAAAGTTACAACGAGGTACAGTCGGTGCTGGATATAGCTTGCAAGCGCCTCGAAAACGAAAGACCTTATGACGATCTCGTAAATACTATCATCAACAATGGATTATTGACGTGTTTCGACATCCTACGGGACAGTGTCGATATATCCGAAGTGATCCGGACTAAATACTCATGGCTGATCGTCAATTGCAATCCTGCAGTCGACGCGACGTCGATAAATGAATTCATGGAAATACACATTGCAAACTTGAATGAAACCTTAAGTAATGCCACGGAACGAATGTCCGAAATCGTTTATCAGAATTCTCAAGATTTGCTGGAACTGCCAGCCGACGCCGACCCGCTAATTAATTGTTTCCCATCATCGATGGCGGATGGACTGGAAATTTACGATGTTTTGATCAACTATGGAATCGAGACTTCTCGTACCATCACAGAACTAAGTGTGGAAACGTGGAAAATTGCGGCCGCCACCTTTATTACACTTTAAATTTAGGAATACGTGCTACCATAATAGCGATTTCACTATTATCCTTTTTGTACATATTCGTTGCTAGTTAAATAAATATTATGCATGGTGCATATGTATATACGTATATTGTGATGTATATATATTTATTTTCTATATTTTAATTACCCCCCCCCCTCCCCAATAAATAAAAGCACTTTATAAGATTAACATGGAAAAGTAATCTAAATAAGAACATAATTAGGAATCTTTTACGCATGTAAACGAGCTCATTTGAACCCTTAACACTCCGCGCGTTTCTTGAGTACTACCTACCAGCAACTCCGGCACATTTTGGATCAAAGCGCCTGAGATAAAGGAAGTCTTATTTTGAGCTTCTCTTTGGAAGAATAATTTCGTCTCTGGAAAAATAATTTCGCTACCGCTACTTGAAGTGTCAGAATCATTACCAACATTATCTTCCACAATATCTTTTAACACTTCAAAATCAAATACATCATCAGTATCACTCAGCTCTAAATTCTCATCACAATATTTTTTATTCTCCATGTTGCTAAGTATAGAAATGGGCAAAAATATTTTTCCTCACTCATACCCATTTCGAGGCCCTTTCCAGCCTATTTTTAGACCGTAAGATGGCGTTTTTCCTGCCTGACACCGACTGGGAGTCCACGGGCTGTCAAAAGATTGTTTAGTCCGAAGTGGGTCCTTTTTCCAAACTGATAAACGCAACGTGAAATGAGCCGTGTATGCTTCTATTTGTTTTGTTTTGAGAAATGGGCATTCGTGAGGAAAAATAGTACTTATATGTCATTCGGCTGAAATCCTCGGATTTTTAAGACTGTGTTTAGGTCATAGCACGAGGTATGGTACGGGGACGAGGCTCGCCTTCGCATTTATAACCATAGTAATGTATTTTGTGCCTGATTGTAAACACTACAGTGACCGAAATCTTTGTAAATTTTTCACGTTCCCTGCTGACTTACAAGAGCGAAAGAAATGGATTACCATGATAAGGTAATATTATTGAATATTCCCAGATAGAAAAGTCTGCCACAGGATTAGTGCAGTGCCGCCAAAGTTGATGCAGACCTTGTCGAAGCACGTCTTGTCGGTAGAACCTGATATTCCTATCGTGGCATTGTACCGCAATTCTAGAGATTTTTAATTCCGGCATATTGGAGGTAAAAAAAATGCATGTATACTGTCAGTACAGGAAGATGGTATATGAGGGGTATAGTTTCAAAGTGTACAATCTCCATGCTTACGAAACATGGAGATTGTACACTTGGAAATTATACCCCTCATATTATCGGAACGCTGTGCAGCTATACTACCATAATAATGTGGAAAAGTGTGCCACTAATATACCGCCAAAGTTGATACAGACCTTGTCGAAGCACGTCGTGTCGGTAGAACTTAATACTTCTACCGTGGCATTGTACAGCAATTCTAGAGATTTTAAATTGGAGGCATATTGGAGGTAAAATGCATATACCCCGCATGTCCTATGGCCAACCGCGCAGGTGAGCTGCGACCTGAATTCTTGACTTCGGCAGTATTTATGGTACAGTTAGAGTGGGCTTCAGACGAGTGCGCTGCATAAGAACGAAAAGTGTCGACTGCTCTTCTAATAGCTGTCAATTCGGGAGATCGAAGCGTTTCGTGTAACCTTAAAATCGTTAAGTTTTGAATTAGTAGTGAATAATTTGTAGAAGTGATGAGAAATAATCATAAATAATATTCCGAATTGTGACACCTTAGGTATCGCTCACGCCACTTCATAAAACTACTTCCTAGACACGCGCGGTGCTAGCGCGGAAATAATTTCTGAAACAAATAGGCATGAGGCGTGTAATTCGGTTGGACATCGAAAAAACCCGAATGATTGTTAACTCTCACTTCTGAACATTACTTACCATTTATTCAAAGATTCACGATTTCGAGCTTAGACTTCGATCTCCCGAATTGATAGCCATCGGGAGATCAGACGTTTCACACTTTTCGTAAGAACGCAGCGTAAGAGCGAAAAGCGTCGTCTGATTTCCCGATGGCTGTCAATTCGGAAGATTATTCATGATTATTTCTCATCACTTCTCTCTCTCTCTCTCTCTCTCTCTCTCTCTCTCTCTCTCTACAAATTATTCACTACTAATTCAAAACTTTACGATTTTGAGGTTACACGAAACGCTGCGATCTCCCGAATTGACAGCTATTAGAAGAGCAGTCGACACTTTTCGTTCTTATGCAGCGCACTCGTCTGAAGCCCACTCTAACTGTACCATAAATACTGCCGAAGTCAAGAATTCAGGTCGCAGCTCACCTACGCGGTTGGCCATAGGACATGCGGTATACTGTCAGAACAGGAAGATGGTATATTACCGGAACGTTGTGCAGCTATACTACCGTATTAATGTGGAAAAGTGTGATACCGGATTAGTGCAGTGCCGCCAAGGCCGCCAATATACCGCCAAAATTGATGCAGACCATGTCCCCAGGTAGCACACTGACGTTAGAATAACGTCTCAGACGTCATTTTTTGGTCAGTATAGGGTTTCAGACGTCAGTTGTCGTAATATTAACGTCACAGGGACGTCATATTTACGACGTACCTTGGACGTCAAAATTCAACGTCTTTTTGACGGAACTTTTCCGTCATTTTTAATGACGAACGAGACAGAAAAATTTCGGTCTCCAGCATATATAGGGACTTGAAAATTTATTTGTGAATAACTGGACAAAAAATGTAATTTGTTCAATTATTAAATCAATAAATTATTTCATTTCGAGTCTCCAGAGTATGTTGAGCAAGTTATAAACTATACTGTTTAATAAAAAGCACAGATTATTAAAGTAAATGAAAGACAATCAATTAATGTAGGATGAATAAATATTCATATAATTATTTATTTATTTATGTATATTTATTTATTATTTATATCTGGCATAAACGCAAATTGATATTAATATCAATTTGCGTCTATGCAAGAATATTTATTAAAAGACACAATCATAAATTTAGAAAAATGTTGAGAAAAGAATAATACAATTATTAAATCTTATTTATTCAAGCTCTTTCTTATTGACAGGAAAAGCAATATACATTTATTCATCACACACACAAACTTCATATAAACACCAATAGTAATAATATTCTTAACCACAAGAGCGTGCAGCAGATGAGGACTCGAGGACAGGGTCGGGTTATGGCCGCCGTGCGAGACACACGTCCTGACCTATAACCGCAGAGAGTCTCAGAGAGTGAACCGAATCTTATGATTTGCTCTCATTAAAATACTTTATAAACTCGTATACAACGATATCTAGTAAAATTCAGTGAAACCGGCTGTACGACGAACGGTGTAAAAAAAACCCTGGGGCTTGCCCCAGCGCGGTTTCAGACATGAGTAACCGCAGCCACGTGGCCGAGACTGCGAGCGGAGGGAACAAGCGGAAGCAGAACTCCTCTCCTCCGAGTAAGTTGACCAAACTGCCGAGAACGTTAAACAGTCAGCAAGGAATCCTAACATGCGAGGCCTTGGACAAATACTTCAAAGACTTTAGGAGAGAATATGGGCGCGAAAACAGAGACCCAAACGCAAAGCCTAACCTCAGTAAGGCGAGACGCGGCCGCGCTAGCTCCCTTGACACGGGGCTAAGAGAAGCCCACCCAGAATCGTCAAATACGTACAAAGAGCACAAGCCCCCCGAGCTACAACCCAGCTCACATAATAACGAAAATGTCGCTAGCACCTCCGCAGCGGAGCCCGGATGGATACTGCCCAGAAAATCTAACAAGAAGCGGCACCCGCAGAGAGACAAAGTGAACTCACACGAAGTCACAAACCGGTTCGCCGAGTTGAGTGACTCCGAGGACACCGATGCAGATCTGCCGAACATTACCAATCACACACCGACGCAAGACGTACCCAAAAAGGACCAAATAATGCGGGAAAAGGCTACGAAGCCACCACCGATACGTGTACGTAGCGTAAAAATAAAAGAGATAGCATCGCTACTCACTAACATGGAGGTCCCGAAAGCCGCATTCCATCTTAAACAAGAAATCGATGCGGACAATGTGTCAATCACCACAACCGACACTGAAACATACAACCTAGTCATCAACATCCTCAAGACCAAAGGTAAGCAGTTCTACACATATACACCGAAGAACCTGTGGAACAAGACACTGGTACTAAAAGGAATAAGAGGTGACTTCAACGAGGAAGACATCAAAATGGAAATTGAGGATCTAGGCCTAACCAATGTAAATATAACGAAGGTAGGCAAACTCGTTTTTAACAAAGGCAAAGAGAACAGCTACTCGCACTTCCTAATACAACTCTCGCACGACAGCACGCAATCGGAACTTACAAAAACGAAATCACTAGCTTACCAAAGAGTCAGATGGGAGCACCTGCAAAAAAAGCGATATTCCAATGCAGAAAATGTCAGCGGTTTGGCCACGCAAGCCCAAACTGCAACCTCCAATACAGGTGCGTAAAGTGCAGCGAGTCGCATGCTCCAGGCGAGTGAAAAATTACCGCGGGGTCTGGGAAAGAATCTCTAAAATGTGCTAACTGTGGCATGAGAGGACACCCCGCGTCCTATAAAGGATGCATTTACTATAAATCTGCCATGAGTTACATTAAAAATAGCAAAAAAACGAAAGCAGAAGCAGTAAATCAAAACCTAAAGAAGATCGCCAAGTCAGTCAGACCAGGACTGTCATATGCGGAGGCTGTATCCCCGATGGAATCCAAACAGCACAGAGACGGCAGAGAAAGGCATTTTCAGCAAGCACCTCCGACGCAGGATAATCAACCTCAACGTCCAGGACACGAGGCACCTGAATGGATCACTGGACTCAAAAAAGAGATCATGGAAGGAGTCAGCCAACTGATTAACAACGTCCAAAACCAAGCAGCTGACAACGCATCTAAGATAGAAGCCCTCTGCTCCGCCCTGGGCTTCGATTTCCAACTCAGCTAATGGCGAACTTAAACAACAGTACTCAGCGTATCCCCGCAGATAGACAAGGTAACACTTATGTTAACCAGCAAAAAATCAAAATGGCGGCAGTGAACATCAATTCGATGGTTTCACATCAACGTAGATTTCATCTCCAACACTTTATTGTCGAAAATAACTTGGATATTACTTTAATATCAGAGACCAAACTAAACGCGAAACACAAAATCAAATTTCAAGGGTATACGGTAATTAGAACAGATCGCCCAGACTCACACGGTGGAGGGGGCACAGCCATTGTAATTAATAATAATCTCAATTTCTCGGCTATAACTTACCCCAACTCAAAGCGAAATAAAATATTAGAGTATTCCGTCATTAAAATAAACGTTAGTAACCACAAAAGCCTATATTTAATTAGCATATATGCCTCGCAAAGATCTAAAGTTAAGAAAGACTTTTTGGAAGAACTTAACCACCTGTTCACAGCCCTTAAGCTTAATCAGAGAAATAACCTTTATATAATTGCCGGAGACCTAAATGCAAGACATACAAGATATGGAGACCGCTCAGACGAAGAACGTGGAAAACATCTCGTGGAATGGGAGCAGGATAAAGCGCCCCAGTATAGAGCAAAAATTTACATAGCCTCAGAACTCACGTTCACACCTGCGCAAACTTTTCTAGACTTGGGTATAGCGCACGAGGACATCCACATTTCCAACTTAGTGAATGGAAAAATTCCAACAGCAATGTACGACAGCGACCACCGAGCACTAATGATTACCATAGACTTAGGCACGGACCAAGTGCAATGCCCAACGATGGACAAAAGTATGCGTTTCAATTACAAAGCCACAAAGTGGCATAACTTGACGCAGTACATCACCAGGAAACACACGTCAAAGATTCCGGACAACAGAAATCTATCGATAGCAGAGATTGAAGGAGCCTTAGTAACCATCACCAGCACAGTACAAAATGCAATCGAGCATACAGTCCCTAGACATAAAGAGTTTGATAACACGCAAAAGTATGTCACTAAAAAAATCAGAAAACTACAGAAATATAAATCACGACTTCTCAACATGATCAACGCCCAAAGGATAAAGGACCCATGGCAACGCTCGCGGCTTACAATATACACTAAAGAACTACTACAGATGGTTAAAAATAAAATAATTAGAGGATTATCAATAGCCCAGCAAAAACATTGGGAAAATCTATGCAAGAAGATCGATTACCGTAATAGCGAGAAATTCATGCCCACAATCAACAGAATTTTCCGTCCAAAGGCCAACATGGAACTAGCGGACATCCACATCGACACAAACGATAACACCATCCTTAACAACGCGGGAGCCATCCTTACAGACATCCCTAGGATCAACAACAAATACGTATTCACAGATCCGATAATGAAACTCAACGTTATTGGAGCATTCTACGAGACAATCAACTCGCCACGTCATCTCAACACGAATACGGAATTCAGAAGGATAGTTGAAGAAAAAGTGGGCGCCGTAAAAGAAAAATTCGATCTCGATAGAACACTAGGGAGCTGTCACACAGTGTTCTCCAACTCGAATCGGGCCACGAATCCCGAGGACCCACAAGACTCCTATAAGTACTTCACCAACATAAACGAAGTTTCAACAATAATAAAACGTATGCCGAATAAAACATCAAGCAGCATTGATAGGATCCCGCTAGTTGTTATAAAACACCTGCCGGCAGGGATAATCAGAGACCTCACGATAATTATTAACAACTCGCTGAATCACAGTTTCTTCCCAGGCGGCTGGAAAACGGCGTTGGTAATGCCCATCTTGAAAAACGACAAATCGCCAAATGACCCGTCCGGTCACAGACCAATTAGTTTAACGCCTAACTTCAGTAAAGTGTACGAAACTGTCATCAACATAAACATCTCGACACTCTGTAGCAGAAACAATATCCTACCAAACAACCAATTCGGTTTCCGACGCGGGCTCTCCACCACACATGCCATTAACAAGTTCCTGTCAAACGTGAATAAGGCACTACTGGAAAACAATTTAATAGGCGAAACGCTAGTGGACCTCGAAAAGGCATTCGATTCGGTTTGGCTCGATGGGCTCCTATATGTCTTAACTGAAAAACACTTCCCAACCCCTCTCATCAACCTCATATGGGACATGGTGAGGGGCAAGAAGTTTAAGGTCACCAACGGCAGCTACACATCTTCGAAAACGTTCAGTATAATGGAAGGACTGCAACAAGGCACAGTCAACTCACCATGCCTTTTCTCCATCTATACGGCTGTTATACTGAACTCCTTCGGGGCCAACACTGCACCAGATATCCACTCGATCGCATATGCAGACGACACACTCTGGTACGTCGTGGGAAGACGACCCCCATTAATTCGCGAGAAGCTGGAGCTACTAATCAACAACGTTAATGATCACTATGCCAAGTGGAATCTCCGGGTCAATCCACTCAAGTGTGAAACCATACTGCTACGGAGGCAATACAAATTCCTTGCCGGAAACCAAAACAAGAATTTGGGTGCTTTCCTGATTAATACGACCGTTCCTGGAGCCGATACACAAGTCACGATCCCTACGAAGAAAATGGTGAAATACCTCGGTATGAACATAGACCAGCTCGCTCGATGTACAAAACATACAGACATCCAAATTGTGAAAGCTAAAAACAGGTTTAAAGCACTCGGAAGGCTTTTCAAAAACAAGCACATCAATAAAAGAGCAAAAGTTATTTGCTACCTATTGCTGATCAGACCGCTACTAACGTATGCGGCAGCCGCCTGGTGGAATCTCAGCGCCTGCCAGGTAGAAAGCCTTCGAGTCTTCGAGAGAAACTGCCTGCGATCCTGCCTGAATATGCACCGATCGGAACATACACAGTACCAACACCGAGTCAGTAATACAGCGTTGTACAATACTGCAGATATCAGCAGAATCGATCTCTTCATACTGCGACTAACCAGAGATTACTTTGCGGGCCTGAAGGGTCACGAAAACAGCATACTGAACGCAGTTAGCATCGTGAACCCATATGCAGCAAAGGCAGCCGCTCGCCTTGGTTACCCACAGCCGCAGATGTTTACACAGTATGACCATCTGGGAATCATACAAGATGCCAACAACGTACCACTAATTTACCACGCGGAAAGGCACAAATTCGATAAAGCAATCACGCTCCCCGATGATAGGACCCCACGGTACAAATATTCACGAGCCATCCCGCTAAGGGACTTCATCGACGATGGCAGACTCCGCCCAAAATATTGGTGGCTTAACCATTCTTCCAGGCATATTCCGGAGCTGATAGCTCGCCTCGAGACTGGCAGCTGAAACGATGAGTAGCGTACACTAATTTTAGCCGGGCCGATAATAGACCCCTATACAGTATCGAGAGAACGACCAATGGTCGAACACTGTGCCTCTCACAGACTTCAAGACCTATACCGAAATTTGTAACAATTGCATAACGTCTTATATAACCCTTATAAAATTATTTTAAAAGAATCTTATACAAATTGTAATACAGCTGCATAGCTATTGTATTAGCGACGTTAAAAGTTAGTTGTAATGGAAATTGTATAAACAGTTGTATTGAGGTGCCTTAAGAAAAGTAATAAGATTGTTACTTTACGCAGAAGTAAACACATTACACAATAAGTATGAAAGGATTTTATAATCATCCTATAACTACAACAGTGTACTCTCTTATAAAGAGCTTATAGAATAAAAATGTAGTTTCCAGGAATAAAGCTATCTCAAGTTCTGCGTTATAAAATCTGTTTATACATGCATAACCTAATAATACTATAATAGATTAAGTCGTATACGCCCCACGCGGCCTGAACGGAAAGTCTTCAAAAATCGGTCCGGCACGGAACGTGTTAAAGACGTGCAAATACTTCGTAAATTTATCGTGAATGCACTGTCTTCATAAAATTTTTGAATTAAAAAATAACAAAATTTATATAATAATGGTGTTTCAAACAGTGCAAATTGTACCGAATTATTCCATAAATAATGAATGATTAATTATCATAATCGCTACTGTTTTGAAAAAGAAAGTATCAAATTATTTTATAAAATTTAATGAGAAGAACCTTCGAGAGCAGTCATTGTCATGTCCGGTTTCTATATATAACTAGAGTCGACCGACACCACTTGAAGAGTCGGTGGCTCAATTGGTAGAGTGCGAAGCATTCCCAGTTTCGAAGCAGCTCGTCCTAAAGATCGCAAGTTCGAGTCCCGGTAGGGTATGAAAAAAAAACCGACACTCTACTAAGGCGGGTTGGCAGGGCGGGTTGGCAGGCTTGTGAACGTATACCGACGAATGGCGATATCACTTTTTTTTCGCCACAGCTCGAGGCGATAAAAAGTAAAATACACTTAAACCGCAGAATAATAGCACTCCTATACAATAGTTTTATAACAGTTCTCAAACAGTTTTGTAAATGTATTGTATAAGTAATCTCTCCTGAAGACATACTTATAGGACAGTTTTATAATCATCACATTGATTATCTTATAACGGTTATGTAGTTTACTAAAGGATCTTCTAAAAGTACTGAACTGTTGTATAAACCGGGGCCCTTTTTGGTTGTAAAGACATTGTATAGTGGGTTATAGCCACATTATAAGATTTTCACGTTTATATAAGATATGTTGTATAGCAGTTCTAATAGCCTTTATAAAATTAGTTTTGCTACTTGGGTAGTGAGCGGTAAGAAATGACGTAGAAGTTCTCTTGCGACGAAACGTATATTAACACAAACTTAAGTGCCTTGATACATTTTGTAAATCAATCACAATGGCGAAGCCGTATGTTTCGGCAAATTTAGGCTGCTAATGAGCTCGCTACCCCGCACCTTTTCCGAAAGGGTTAATTGCCGGACGAGTCGTAATGAACTGCTTCCCGCAATACCCATTCTAATAGATACCGCTATACTTTGAATTTAAATCAGCTTTGTAAAGGGGAGAAATGACGAATTCAATAGATGATCGATCGGGAAATCTAACACCTGGATTATCAGGTATAGAAGGTCGCTTCACCATTCGGCGTAGCCCGACCCCTCTTTATGGTCAGAGACGAGCAACGGTATCCTTACCCACTAGATCCGGGAGTCGGGATTTACTCAGCGTCATCCCTTGGTCTAACGTCATTCTCTCTTAGGGCTGGTTTTACCAACAGGTATAGACGCGGTATAGCGCTATACTGAGAGTAACCATAAGGCTTATTGCTTGTTATTCTCAGTATAACGCTATACCGCGTTTATACCTCTTGGTAAAACCGGCCCTTAGCCGATCGTGGCGCACCACATCCGCCCACGCTATCCCCACCGTCTTGCAGTTGCTGTGTTAGATGTAATAAATACATATGTATAAGCCGGAACTAAATGCGCGTGAACCAATGGATATAATGAAGTGTACCGGAACGTATACAGTGCATTCAGTGTGCAAGCACTCTAACTTGCAGTTAGATGGTTCGTCTCCATCTCAATCTCACTCACTATCGTCAGGGACGACCGACGCCCTGTACCGAGTCAATCTAGAGTAGTGTATCGCATCGTATATAGTACGTATAAATCGTATATCCTTTACAGTCAGTGTAACCCACTGTAAATCATGTTCTGAATCATCAAACCTGTATCTCTTTAATTCAATGTATTATCAGTTAATATAGTGAGTGCCGTGTTAAATTATTTGAACTAGCCAATAGGTTTAAATCCACCTTGCGTATACATTTAAGCCGTGTCACACAATAGTGTCTTCGGGATTTACGACTCCGAAGAGATCTCTAACCCTGATCGCACGGCGACCGAACACTTGGAGAATGTGAAATAGTAAAGATTTGTCTTCTAAGCGCACATTTGTTCGTTTCTTCAAAATCTAAAATCTCCGAAAGTTCTTCACCGATTGCTTCGAAATTTTGACACAAAGTTGCATTCGAATACACGTGTGTTTTTATATACCTACTTTAATTCATTCAAATAAAGCCTCGCAGAAGATCAAACTTAGGTCGTCGTACTTATAGAATGGAAGTAATGCGACGAGTAATTGCAAATCAAACTGAGGAAGAACGGGCATCAGCGAACGAGCGAAACAGACAGAGAATGGCATCGGGAAACGGCGGAAGCAAAGTTGTTTCATTTTCATTACATAACACAGGCACACAAAAAAAAAGTTCGTGTTCCCGGAACCAGACCAGTATATCTTTATGTTTTTGAGGTTGCTGAATCCGAATCCGGTATCCGTTTGTCTCCATCACGTCACGTTCAAGGTCATTTCAAGGTCAAATCCTGGAAAAATAGTCAAATCGAGATTCAAATTATTATTCCTATATATTCTTGGGGTCGCTGAATCCAAATCCGATATCCGTTTGATCCGACAAGGTCAAATTCAAGGTCATTTCAAGGTCAAATGTATTTATTCTCCCAAAAATGAATTTTTTTACTGCAGATTCTGAAAGAACGGGAAATTTTACGTCTAGATATGTATCCAATTTTTTTAATAACATAACCCCTAAGGTCATTTCAAGGTCAATTTATATTATTGTATGAAAGGTTCGGTTCATATGACAATTGCAAAAATAAGAAAATGTGTCTTCACGAGAATAAACTACCACGTCAATATGTTTCTGAGGTCACTGAGTTAGAATCCGAGGTTCGTTTGCCACCAGTATGTCAGGGTCAAGTTCATTTCAAGGTCAAATCCAGCAAAAATGTTCAAATCTTTTCGCATCATCACTCCGTTATATTTTTGGAGTCGCTGGAACGTGTATTTTGTATTTCACTCTGCTACTTCTTCATCGTTTCACCTTCTTTTATAACGTACTCGTTTATTCTCAAAAGATCTGTGCAAGGGATTTCTCTTGCGTTTTTTTCCTTTTTCCGCTCTTTCTCTCTGCAACATCCAACAGAAATCTGCCATCATATTTTCATCCCATCTACCCTGAAATCTTCGTTCTACATCTTTAAAATCTTGGTGGAAACATTCTCCTTGTTCTTCACTGAAATTGCCAACGTTATCTGGAAATTCGTCCACATGACTGTCTATCATATGTAATTTTAAACTCATGTTACATTCCAATCTCCTGAAATTCTCAACCATGTCAGATATTATTTTGTTGTAGTCCGAGCTCTTATGATTGCCTAGAAAATTACTACATACTTTCTTGAAGCTGACCCACGCATTCTTCTCAATAGAGCTCATTTGAGTTACGAAGTGATTGTCTCTAAACATTTTTCTGATCTGAGGTCCATCGAATACTCCCGCGCCTACTTAGCATCAGATAGACCTGGAAATTGATCTCGTAAGTATTTGTAACAATCGCTTTCTTTATTCAACGCTTTGACGAATTGTTTCATGAGTCCTAACTTTATATGTAATGGAGGTATCAATACCTTCTTTGAATCTATCAACGGCTGCTGTAAGATATTGTCGGATCCTACAACGAAGGATGTTCTAGGTTCCCAAACCTTTTTCACGTAATGATTTTGTTTATCTCTACTATCCCATTTACAAAGATAACACGGTTTTTTTGTATAGCCAGATTGCTGTCC
Source organism: Xiphydria camelus (assembly GCA_963678675.1). Taxonomy (NCBI): domain Eukaryota; kingdom Metazoa; phylum Arthropoda; class Insecta; order Hymenoptera; family Xiphydriidae; genus Xiphydria; species Xiphydria camelus. The sequence continues at coordinate 10,105,850 of OY783195.1, forward strand.
TAGAATCATTGTGAGGATTTTAAAATCTCCGCAAACTTGCCATTTGTGGTCATCATATTTTATTGCTGCTAATAGAGTTTTCAAACATTCATACGATTCATTCATAACAGTCGAATGCGCAACTGGTATTGGTGCGTATACATTAGTATTGTGGAGTAAGACTGCTTTGAGACTACGTTTACTAGAATCGATAAAACTCTCCATTGATCAGCACTATAAGTATCGGGCTTTAATTCGTCGATTCATCCTTTGACATTATTACAATAAACGAGAGACTTATTTGAATTACAAGAGAAAAAGCTCCTAAATTTGTTTTCTCTTGTCCTGTAAAACGTTACCTTCGTTTTCTTCTTCAGCAGATTTCTCTTTTTCAACGTAGAAGCACAGTACTCGGCAACATCTTTCGGCAATCCAATGTTACGAATGAAATCGTACAGTTCTTCCTGTGAGAACAATTGAGGCTTTTTATTCTTACAACCCGTTGGAACGTATTCATGAGAATTATCTTCAGTTTCACTTTCTTCATCATTCGTTTGGCCATCTTCGCTGCCACTTTCATTTCCGCTAATATATCTCTCATCGTCATTATCAGTTTCATTTTCACTCGTGTAACTTTCATCTTCGCTATCGGTTCCACTCATATAGCTCTTATCTCTATTATTATCATCGTATTGTTCATCCTCATTCACACAATCTCTACGCTGATCTATATTTTCTCTTTCAACGTTTGCTTCAATCTCGTCTATTTCCATTCCATCTGAACTAAAATTCCGTTTGTTTGTATTGTCCTCGTTGGAAATAACAGGTAGTATGACACTCGTAACGTTAGCATACTTTATATGTGATTCATTTTTCATATTGTACCCAGTTAGATATGTTTTGCAGAAATAACAATCTTTTCTAGATTGCGCTTTGGTCCAATGTATTGGTATAAGAAAATTGAGATATTTCTTGTCTCGAGATTTATCATAACGATGAAACATTGTGTTACAAGAAGCACAAATGATGTGTGGTACCCAATCATTACCTTCATCTATCATGTTCAAATCAAAACAATCCTTATACATATTCCTTATACGCTCTGAAATACGTTTGCGATTCTTTGATGCTTCATACTTACCACAAACATAGCAAAATGAATCTGGATCCTTATTGCATATGTGATCCGAACTTATAGTGATAGACTCTACTGTAGCCAAGTTTTCCACCAATGCAGAGCTGCGGTCGCTTGATGACGACGATTGCGGGCTCGCTTGCTTACCCAGACCAACCGCCGATACTGGGGTTCCTTGTGAGAACCCCTGTATCGTAACACATTTCCGTGTGCCTGGCATGACGGCTTGGACGCCTTCATCTAGGGATTTTGCCGGAAAAATAAACAATAAAAAAACCGTTGCCCGCCGTCACCGCGTGGAGGTACCCTGGGTGCAGGCACATCACACATATTCGCTGTATCAAATTTACAACGACGAGCTCCAATTCACTTGAATTGAGAGATCACGTGACTGGATTTCAAAATTTATTTTGCGGTACGAGAACAGATTTATTCTCGCTCCGAACTGAGTGAGTTGATGCATGGAAAAAAAAGGTGTGAGTGCCGTTTTACTCACGGAGGATGTGTAAACATCTTACAATTATCTGCGGTCCGAGTTTAATTGGGGAATATGACGTCGTAGTTCGACATAAAGAAGTTTAACTTTTTCTATAATAAAATATTTATTATTATTATATTAAATTTATAACTTACTAGCAGCCCGTCCCGGCTTCGCACGGGTAGATTGTGGATTGATTTTCTCCGTCCACCATTGTTTAAATACATTTTTAATACAAAACTTTTAGTATTTTTCCCTGGCTACGCAATGGTCATATTGGATTTGACCTTGACCATGACCTTCAAGGTTATATCAAGGTCAAATTAATTTTTTTTTCACGTTCAAATGTGTCTTTGACCATTTTTTTCATGTTACCTTTATTGCCAGCGGAGGTCAAATTTAGGTCAAGTATAGTTCGACTTTTTGAACACCCTGTATAAGATTTACTAACTCAGAAACCTTCGCGGATATGCGTCCAACTGTTCCCCAAATTTTCATCGCAATCGGATGAACGGTTTAGGAAGGCATAATAATCATCCGTACCGGTACTTTTTGAATACACTGTATAAGATTTACTAACTCAGAAACCTTCGCGGGCATGCGTCCAACCATTTCCCAACTTTTCATCGCAATCGGATGAACGGTTTAGGAAGGCATAATAATCATCAGTACCGGTACTTTTTGAACACCTTTTATAAGATTTACTAACTCAGAAACCTTCGCGGGCATGCGTCCAACCATTCCCCAAAGTTTCATCATAATCGGATGAACGGTTTAGGAAGGCATAATAATCATCCGTACCGGTACTTTTTGAACACCCTGTATAAGATTTACTAACTCAAATCTTCGCGGATATGCGTCCAACTGTTCCCCAAATTTTCATCGCAATCGGATGAACGGTTTAGGAAGGCATAATAATCATCCGTACCGGTACTTTTTGAACACCCTGTATAAGATTTACTAACTCAGAAACCTTCGCGACCATGCGTCCAACCATTCCCCAAAGTTTCATCGCAATCGGATGAACGGTTTAGGAAGGCATTTGATATTACCTTAAAGGTCACGGTCAAGGTCAAATCCAATACGACCACTGGGTAGCCAAGGGAAAATCCTTAAAGTTTTGTATTAAACATTTTTCTCTAAAATGTTTTCCCGTTGAGATAATCCAGCTTGCGCGAATAGTATGCGCAGTAGTGCCACACACACACACTGACGCAGTCACATCTACATGACTTACGCCTGACGCTCAATTTCCCAGGAAGGTTGTACCGCAGAGCCATAGCATAGATGTTTACACATCAAAAAACTTGGCAGATCTCCAAACAGACCTCCGCGTCTTTTAAACGTCAAAGACGTGTACCGCTCAACAGATCATTCGGACATGGACGCCGATCCGCGGTAATGCATTGAAGACACGAGAGAGCTAGGAAACCGCCATAGGCGACAGCCTTCCGACTGACCGCTCCGTCGCGGCCTCTCTTACTACAGACCCGAGCCGGCGCGATCGAAGCTCTGCTATCCACTCCACGCGCAACCCGGCGCCCTATGAGTGGAAACACGTCGACCGGCACTCCCATGGAGGGGGTCAGCTTGGACTTAGAACAATTTTGCTAGATTTGACCTAGAAATGACCTTGGGGGTTATGTTATCAACAAAATTGAATACATGTCTAGACGTAAAATTTCCCGTTCTTTCAGAATCTGCAGTCAAAAATTCATTTTTGGCAGAATAAATACATTTGACCTTGAAATGACCTTGAATTTGACCTTGTCGGATCAAACGGACATCGGATTTAGATTCAGCGACCTCAAAAATATATAGGAATAAAAATTTGAATCGATTTGACTATTTTTCCAGGATTTGACCTTGAAATGACCTTGAACGTGACGTGATGGAGACAAACGGACACCGAATTCGGATTCAGCAACCTCAAAAACATAAAGATATACTGGTCTGGTTCCGGGAACAGGAGCTTTTTTTTTTGTGTGCCTGTGTTATTTACAAGAGCATGTGCAAGTACCGCAAAACTCTTGGATTCTAGGTGTGTCTTATCGTAAGAGATATGAGAGAATGTAAATGGTTTTACAATAGTTCGATTGATAGATTGAATGAACTACAGTTACTACAGCTACTAGTTTTTAATACCTACATTTTTGTAGGTGATTCTGCATATCCGCTGTTACCGTACTTAATAGGTTCGTTCCAACTAACATGAGAACTGGTTCTGAACTCGGCGGAGTGTACGCAGTCTGACTTAGCCGTTCCAACAAACACAGAACTGGTTCTGGAACGATTCCAAAGAGCGTTCCAACTAAACTGCGAACTGTAATAGAACGGTTCTAGAACGGTAATTCCAGTCCCTAGTTCTGAGTTGGGACGATTTTCTAGCCCACGCGTAGTAAGGCGCGAGACGCGCTCTATTTGAATCGCTGAGTCCAAGAACAGTACAAATGCATAAAGATAGTTTCGAGAAAAAATGAAAAAACAATAACTTCACAATGAGTTAATGGCCATGATATAAAAGTTGTGATAACTTTTTAGGTAAATGATAATTGAAAATAAAAAATCCGAAAAAATCACTCCCCTCCAAGTTATAGAAGGAAAAAATGTATGCACTCTCTCTTGTACTCTTTTTGGGCTCATCTTTCTTTTTCTGCTTTTTTGAATGTTTGTGCATGATAAGCTCTTGAAAACTGTAATGTTTTTTACGTTTCAACAATTAGTTGAACTCACACATTCGCTTAGGATAACCCGTGATTTTCCGCAAAATGTATACAAAAGGTGGACAAGCCTCCCTGTGCTGTGTGCGATCCTGTGTTCCAACGGTTCCAACACATCCCATGAATTCAGTTCTAGAACGCATCTGACTGGCGCATGCGCATTAAATAATTCTTAACTAGTTCCAGGACGGTTCTAGAACTGTCCTAAAATGCTTGTTGGAACGAACCTAATGACTCCCAAACTTCATGCAATAGAAGGCAAACCATCAGCGAGATATACTCAGCATCATGTACAAGCCGGATCATCGGCAAAAAGATGCATTGGTGTGTTGAAGGGAAGATGGCGTTGTCTTCGCAAAGAAAGAGCTTTGCATTACAAACCTGATTTTTCAGGTACATATTATGTTATTGTAATTAATAATATTGGTCTCACCTACAGTCAGGAACGAAATTATTCGTCCATCCATAGTTACTTAATACAATATAAATACAAATTTGGTAAACAAAAGTAATTTTTTTAAGGATGTATAAACTGAAATCTTTATTCTTTTGTGATAGCATAAATAAAACTTTTCGGTAAGTGCAACTGAATAAATGCAAGTAAAAAATAAAATCGTAAATGTAACGCAAAATAGCGGAACGAAATTATTCGTCCACGTTAAAAAGTGATGAGCTTTCTTAACATTAATACTGCGTAGGATATCCTTTGGATTGGATTATGGCACTTAATCTTTTCGGCATTGACTCTACCAATTTTCTTGTAAAATCAGGACTAATTTTGTTCCATTCTTCTCCAAGAACGCTGCCTTTAATTCATTTATGTTGGGAATTGACCGCAGTTGAACTTTTTCTTTCAATTCTACCCATACATGTTCGATCGGGTTAACGTCTGGAGACTGAGCAGGAGTTGGCAACACGCGTGGAACGTTATCGGAGATCCATTCTTTTACAATACGAGCCGTATGCTTAGGATCATTGTCGTGTTGAAAAATATAGCGATTGCGAATTCCTAGTTTTTGGATATTATTTTTTTTTCAGAATGTCCAAATACACAAAGCGGTCCATTATGCCTTCTATAAAATTTAATTCCCCCACACCCCAGCACCCGCTATTGCTCCCCAGATGAGAATTGCACCACCACCGTGTTTGACGGTGAGAGTAAGATTTTTGGATTTCTATGCTTCTCTTGGTTGTCCCCAAATAATTTTACGTTTATTGTATTCATTTTTAAGCACAAGATTACGAGTTTATATTAATAATTATGACATATTTCCTTTTTTATACTTAGACTTTATTAATGACTTGTATATGTACATTTAGGCGCTGGATGAATAATTTCGCTCCTGACTGTATGTGCGGTTTTTTTACTCTACAATGTATTAATGATGACGTCATGTTCAAGCATTACATACATTATTTCATTTGCAGCTCATATCGTCAATGCTTGCTGTGTGCAACACAATATTGCTATTGCATGGAGCCATAAGTTGAGCCATATCTCGATGAAATAGATCTCGAACATCCCGAAATAATACATAATGACATTTTGAACGCGGCATCGATGTTCGTGATCGAATTATAAGAACTTATTTGGCAAATTAAGGAATATGTTACGACTTTCAATTGTATATTGTATTTTCTCTCTCAATGAATTGTATATTTTTCCCATCGAGCACTTTACTTTCAGATATATGTATTGCTACATGGGTTATGAATGCTAAGACACTCAGTGTTAGATTGTATTGTTAAGAAATTGAACATTTTTGATTGACCAATATTGCATAATGAATTTATTGAAAATAAGTTTTTATATAATATATTTATTTTGCATTGAATATTTATCGCTTACTTAAAAGAATATAAGATAACGTTGTATATATATACAGGGTATTTATTAAGTACTTGTGATTCTTTGACTAATTTTAAGATAAAAAGTTCCCCAATAAACACAGAGGTTACGGGCCAACGTCGGCAAGTGGCTGTTTGCCGACGATCTCGGCAATGGGGCCATGCCGGCATACGGCAATGGCGTATAGTATGGTTATGTCCGCCTGGCCGACGAGCGGGCCGACGTTCATCGCCCGGCACAGATCCTAATCTGCGCGGTATTGGTACGACGGTGGAACGAGTAATATGTGCCGATTGCGGCCTAGCAAACAACCAAGCTCTACTCGCGAGTCGAAATTTAAATTCTAATTTGAACCTCTAGTTGAAATTTAGTTTTCAAGACCCGGGTGTCTGTGCAATGAAAAACACTGGGGCAACACGGTGCGCTTTCAAAATTATTGTGGGTGGATTTTGCAAAAAGAGAACGCACGCAGTGACTTTACAATAGTTTTTCACTGTGAGATGGTAAGTCGAGTGTGCCGCGTGCGTATGATGCGGCTGCCTGTGTGCGTGCGGTGCTGCCGCCTGCCAACCCGGCTAGTGATGTCAGTTTTTTTTTCGCACCCTACCGTGACTCGAACCTGCAATCTTTAGGACGAGATGCTTCGAAACTGGGAATGCTTTCGCACTCTACCAATTGAGCCACCGACTCTTCAAGTGATGTCAGTCAACTCCAGTCATATATAGAAACCGGACATGACTAACTGCTCTCGAAGGTTCTTCTCATTAAATTTTATAAAATAATTTGATACTTTCTTTTTCAAAACAGTAGCGATTATGATAATTAATCATTCATTATTTATGGAATAATTCGGTACAATTTGCACTATTTAAAACATCATTATTATATCAATTTTATTTTTTTAAATTTAAACATTTTTTTACGCATCTTAGCGAATAGACCAATCCGTAACCCCACCACAACGGAATACTTGATTCTGATTAGTCTATTCGCTCAGATGCGTATACGTAACTTTGCGAGTGACTTCGAGAAAGGGGCCCCTGACGCTGTACGGCTGGTGACGTGCTCAGCGAGCCGTGCATGCTCAAATACTTGCGTCTCGGCTGAATGGGGTGTTTTCGTTACTGGCAAGACGGTAAAGTTTACATGATGGGCAGATGATGATATGCCAACGTAACCCCATTGCTGGGCAACGTATCGTCACCCTCATGAGAAAACCTCGTAAATCCAAAATGATAAAGTGTTCAGGAGAGCTAAAAAACTCTTTTTCTCTGTTATTTTCACATAAATAATTCTGATATCAGTGGTATATTGTAAGTAAAGAAGTAGATAATGATATTTAAGAGAATTTACTGTTTTTATGACTTTTTTCCAATTTAATGTGGATATACGAGGTATTCGTCTTTATTTTAAGATTGAAATATGGATTTAAGAGGTTTAAAATATTAAGCAACTACAGTTCAAAGTACTTAGTTTATTCAAATAAACAACAACACAATAATAAATATTTAATCAGTAAATGGAAGATCATCATAAAATAAGTGATAGTCCTTCGTAATGACTTGCTTGAGATCTTGAAGATCGTTATATTTGGTTCTTTTAATAGGCAGTCTATCCTGGTACAAATCTGAAATAAATAATTAGGTAAATTGTTTACTCCAACAGCAAGGCACAATCAAATAATACTTTACTTGGTAAGACGTCCATGAAATTTTTGGGTAAGTTGACTCGACCTGGAAGACATTTCCAGTTATCTGGATGACGTAACTTGTATTCAATTGATCCATCTGGATTATACTTTAGGGCTCGAATGTCTTGAACCGTAGGATCACCAATTTTTTGCCAGGTCTGATTGACTTTATGTATTGCAATTTTGAAAAGTCTTTTAAAAAATCATGGCTTATGTATTGTACATTATAGGGTCTAGGCTTTTGACGTGCACTTTTACAAATTTGGATGTAATCAGCTGGAACGTTAATAATTTTATTTTTTAATTTTCTTTCAATCATAGAGTGCATGGCATCAGCTTCCATCTGTGTGTGGCCTGTCTCGATGTACTTTTGGACAATTGTTATTTTATATTTCATAGACGTATGGAGTAATGCGTTTGACAGGGTACTATTGCGGTTTTGTCCACAACAACCATCACTGTAAAATATCATCACCGTATTAGCTTCCAATGAAGCAACATGGGTCTCGATGAAACTCGATATGATCGTAGAGAACTCATTAGCTCCTACTCCCCCTTCCACTTCGTTCCAAATAAAGCAGTGCCCATCTTTATTCTTAATGTCGAAAATTGTAAAATTATGTACTATAAGCTTAGTTTTATAGTACACAGTCGAGGCATTTGATTTTGGTGCAAGGAGGACGCTTTGTAGATCCATAGTATACATTTTATTTGCATCGCTAAATTTATCCGACTCCTTCTCGTTCCTGGCTTCAGTTTTTTTGGTCTGATGTAAAACATAATCGTCTTCTTCCAAATTTTGTAATTTCCTTGCAATGCATATTTTACATTCATCTTTCTTAGGTGTAAAAAGACTGAGTTTGAGACCATCAAAAACATTAGTAAACAAAGTTAACGAGAGAGGTTCGATGTTCTTATTTTTACACCAATCGTCTGCATAAAATCTATACAGATGAGATTTTGATTCATACAGAGAGGTTCAAGGTAGAGTTTTTTGGAGTTCGCCCTACAATAGTGGGACTCAAGTTTAGGTAGTGCTTCAAAGAAACTCTCTAAGGCATCCCTTCTTGCTTTCAACAGAGATCGCCTTACATCTGATTTATTATTGGATTCGTCTACTACCTCATTCATTTCTCGGTCTTCGTTTCTCATACTATTCTCCTTCTTCCATGCTAAAACACTCCATTCGCCAACACCCAGAGTGTTGAGAAACATGTTCTTGCATACTCTTTTAAGGGAGTCTTCTCTTCTCAAGTGATAGTATAAAGCCAATTTACGTTTTGAAGTATCAGATTTACCTCTTTCTCTTTTGGTGTCCTCAATACTTACGTGGAGCTTAAAATGTAAAGTTTTTTCTCTCCTTTATCAAGCTTCCAAAAATCTGAGAACAGTTGTAATCTGTCATCATCAGAAAATGTCTCACACTGAAATTTAAGAGTTCCTTTCTCGCTACTCTTTTTGCATGAACACCGTTCTCCCATTTTTTTCTGTTCCTTTACATTTCTGTAATCCCATTTCCCATCAGGTTTCTTTCTTCTACCATAATATTCTTTTCCTTTTTCTCTGTTTTCTTTATTTTGATTAACAAACTAGTCTTTCTCGTCCACATGTCTCCTCTTCCTTCTTTCCCTTTTCTTCTGAGGTTCATTAAAATTGTTCTCTTCCGAAACATTCTGTTGATCATTGATGTTTTGTACGACTTCCTTCTCGCTCTCTATAATATTCTTTGTATTCTCCTCATGTGCGATGTACGTTACAACAGATCCATCAAAACTCACCGGTTCAAGCGGGGTCAATACGACTATATTATTATTTTCTGAATCTATTCTTTCATTAAACATTTGTTCGGAAACTTCATTTATCATTAATTGATTTTCAATATTTTCTAAAGAAGGGAATGCATATAATTCTGGGTTTGAGTAATTCTGGGTATTGATCGGTTTCTCTTCAGAAACTTCATGCATAGCTTCATTTCCCATGGCCATCTTGAGTATTTTGAAACTTCGGAGAGAAGAGTCCATTTTTGCTGAAAACATCAATTTGAAAATACGAACTTCGAGCTCTATACGCTATATTAAAAATTTAGGGTATAGAATAGTCTAATAAACTCTATAAACCTTTTTTTTCTATTACATTACATACACCCTTTTCAGGGCATCTGGTTGAAATAGTTTAGAAATGTAGCAGCATGAAAAAATGTTATATACATTGGAGTACTCTCTTCGAATTATTCCGGTAGAGAGCATATATTATATTATACGAAAATAATACTAAAGAAAAAGAATTAATAAATAAATAATATCCGCCACTGGTATCATCCTTGGAAAAAAATATTTTATTCCACAAAATAGTGAGATTTAAACTTAGGTGAAGATTAATAAAATACATATAATACTGGACATTTGAATGACCACAATAGTTACAGTTGAATGACCACAATAGTTATAATATAAAATATTACAAGAAAGCACCAACCAATTTTAAGGTTAGATCGATAATAAGAATAAGAAATTCAATATTTGTAAAAGTAATTGACAGAGAATGGATTTCTCTAAATGATGATAAGTACTTAATATTAGCTTACCTTTAAACTACTTCTTTTTTTCACTTATAAAGCACAAAAAACTATCAAAATCACATGAAAATTGCACAATGTTACATTTGCTTAAAATCAACATAAGGATTTACGAGGTTTTCCTACGAGAATCACAGAACACTCCACAGTATTCCACACGGATGGATATATGAAGTTGGATTTAAGAGGTGGTCATGTTGAAATCGGATGAAAGTGGATATATGTGAGTTTTATAATTTTCTTAATAACATGAATTCTAATAAATGTTTATATATGAGGTTTTCCCTATCGCTCGGTTACAACTTTATCTACTAGATGGCATCAATATCTCATTTTCATATAAAAATGGATTTACGAGGTTTTCTCATGAGGGTGACGGTATGCTATAAATGCGATGGTTTTGTTACATAGAACCAGCATTGGCCCAGCAATATATATCCAATGCCGCCAATATGCCGACGTTGCCAGCACTGGTCCGACTATTTGCCGACCTTCTGTATTTGTTGGGTCATATGAACATGGGTCCACAATGCCTTCCCAGTAAAAAGGAGCTCCTGTAAAGATGAAGCAGCAGTGAGTTTTCCACAAAATATCATGATATGAAAAGGATTTGTTTACATTCGTGGTATCGCTTTCCATAATGTTATTAACCTTTCACAGTCTTCCTGGTGTTACAGCTTTTCGTGTCCTCCGGGGGAGTTGATGCTCGTTGTTGAATGACATAGAGTGAATCGAGGGAGGATTTCAGTCGGGAGCAATCTGACACTACTGCGGGAAGCACCAACCCAGGCTCTTACAAAGCACTCGATCAGGTTGCTGATCGCAGGCACACTTGCGAAACATAAAGTCATTCACCATGGTCCTGGTTATCGATATTTGCTGAAATATTCAATATCGTTGGTTAGCGGATGGTAATGTGAGTCGTACTGGTAAATAAATACCTGCACTCTCTACATTCTTTTTCTGTATGAATAATATCTGACGTTTCATTTATTTCTAACTCATGAGCGGCACACCAATCGTCCTTCGGCTTTGGCACATATTTCTCCGTGGAGGCTGATGCACATTCTCGAACTCTTCCGTCATCTACTCGTTTAGCGTCGTCTTGCTTCGTCCATATAGTCGAAGTGATTTCCATGAAGAATTCATCACTTTCTCTAATTCTGCGAATAATTTTTGTAATATTATTGCCTTTGTAAAGTATAAAGAAATTGAATGACTTCAAAACAATTCATTTTTGTTATTCCTCTTGATTTATCGTTACACTTACCCTACTCAAAAATCCTGAGAACTGCCTGGTCACTGTAATCTTCCACGTCGGTTCATTTGTCTCTACAACTCGTTAATTATTTTACATTTATCCTGAGATTTATCGCCCTTCCTTCATTACTCCAATTTAACTGTATTTTTACTTTTTATTAATAAGCGCGTCCGAGGATCGAAATAAACGCGAAGGAAATCGTTTCACGAATGAAAATATTTTATTAACTTTGAAAACCACGTTTTATTTCCAAAAAATACAATTGCTCCAAAAAATTCCACTTTGTAAGCAAACGTATGTACATACATATGTATATGTCAACCGCCATACTTTCTCGTCTGCTAGATGCCTACGCCCTACCCACACAGCACAAATTATTTCAGAAATGTTGCAGAAAGATTTCAACCTTTCAAATTTCTAAATCTATTAGCCGTAATATTTCAGAAAGCTTCCTGTAACATGCAGTTTGAAATACTGCAGCTGAGATGTTTCAGAAACCTTTCATTACTATGAATTTCAAAAGCTGCAATTGAGATGTTTCAGAAATCTTTCAGTGATATGGAATTGAAAGTATTTGTTGTTCGGTATATATATATGTATGTTATATAAGGAGTTCACATTTTAACATTATCGAGGCGTATGTTTTTGCGCCTCGATAATGTTAAGGTATTCATTCCAGGACAGAGCAGGTACACATACACCTGGCGCAACGGATTCTGTGTCGCTGGTGACTTTTTAGAACAAAGCATGTTTGTAATAACGTGTCGTATAGGCTAGGCAAGTATCTCAAATTATTGACGCGCGCGCGACCTCGTGGATAGTCCACGAAGCTTTGGGGTGATAAGTGACCAATCGGGATCAAGTATTCCGTTGTCTGTAACCCACCACAACGGAATACTTGATCCTGATTGGTCACTTATCACCCCAGAGTTACGAACTGCGACCACTTCGTGGCGCCACTAGAGATACTTGCCTAGCCTATATCGCATATCGCATATCATTTCCACACTCTTAATTCCATTCTTTCTCAAACAATCACATTATGTGCCCTAAGTGTGACATTAATGATCACTATTTAATGTCATAGAATTGAACATCATTTTCAATTCATGATTTACTGTTTAATTATTTGTTTTTATATTAGAAATATGGCACAATATACAGTCGTTGAGTTCAGCGACAGTCTGCAACTAGTTCCTACTTCATGGTTAATCAATGACACAGTGTCAATGGCCAATATATACGAACCCAGCGAGAATAACCAAAGCGGTATCAGAAGCGGAAAGACCGTTAAATACTTGGACTACTCTTGCCGTAAAATGAATTTTCTGCACAACAAGTAAATATACTTTATTAAAACAATTTTAATGTAGAAAATATTACGTGAAAAATATTTTATTTCTCTTGTGTAATTTCTCTTTAGGATCATAATGCACGTACACCCGGGCTCACGGAATCTGTCGCTGGTGACTTTTTTTAAATGTTATTTTTAAACGTACTAACCAATGATTAATCAATCCTCGTGCTTTCATTAACGAGAGTAGACGTCACCGTAGCTAATGAGGGCATGAGAATTAATTGTTCACTGGTTAGTACGTTTAAAAATAAGGTTTAAAAAAAGTCACCAGCGACAGATTCCGTGAGCACGGGTGTACGTAACGTGAAATTAACTGTTCTGTGAAAAAAAATCAACAAAATACATTTTATTACACATGTGTTCAAATGAATCCAATCCATTTAATGTTTGTTTTCGGAATTGTAATTCATATTTCGTTATATCTTTTTTAGATTCATACGCACGAGGAATCGAGAAAGTTAAATTAGCAGAAAAATTTTCAGATATTGAAAGCACATCTGATTCCGAACACCACAAAAAAGCGAGGCACGATCGTGCTAAAAAAGTCCCGAGAGATTCTTCTGTCTCCGAAGACGAAGAATGTGATGATAAATCTAACTGGAGAAACACAAAACTGCTAGGCTACATTTACCACCTAAAATTCCATCAAACTTTTCTTCACATAAAGCTACACCGCTATCGCGGCATGACTTCGACAAAGTATCTTCAAAACCGACAATGACTTCGAAACAAAATTCATCTACCACTACAGTTTCATCTCACTCGACACTAGAAGGAGATCATGAATTAACAAAGCAAGTGCATCGTCTGCTTTCAACGTACTCCACAGATGTTGTTTAGTAATATAAGATTTTGCTGTTCTGTTGTAATTGAAAAAATATATAAATTACCTGTATCAATTTATTTATTATAGAACTGAAGAAAGAAATTTTGCGTAAGCTAAATCAAATGAATATAAAGCTGGATAGCATTGACGAGCGTTTGCGTATTATCGAAGAAAGAGGTTGCGGTGAAAATGATCGAAATATGCAGCTTCATCTGAACGACATCATATCATTACCCTTCAAATCTCAAGAAGATTTTGAACTTCTCGAAAATGATCTGGTTGATAGAGATTTTTACAAAAGAATGGTAAGCATTGACAATTTTTCATCTAGATAATTCTGCTCTGTGAGCTTTTGAATGTCTCCATTCAATACTGTAAAGATGACTATAGAGGCATCCAAATCACAGGTTTGTGTGATACTTCAAAAATGTAGAAATTTTCAAATAATAACATTTCTCACTTTCGTTAGGTACTTTTTTTACACAAAATTGGTGGAAAAGATTGCCATGATTTGACATTTAATATATTGAAGCGAACCATAACAAATCCAGTGGCTATTCTTTACTCTTGGGCTGGAACGAAAACCAAAAAATCATTTAAAGACTCCCTTGTGTGTAAATGCATTATGCGTGAGTGTTATTTTAATCATTGTTCTCTTCAAGTAAGCTTGTATTGTGTGTTCTCCCCAATGGAAACTGTTCTTCGACTTTTAACGAGACTTCTATAAACTATTTAAAACATTTCTTTATCAGAGCTATAAACTAGACATTTAATGATTAAAATAATTGGACATATATAAAATAATCAAATAAGCCTGGTTTCTCGATATTCCAGATAAAATGTATCTTTTAATTTTATCGATTAATTTTGCCAGAAGGACAAATTTTATCTGAAATATGGAAATACTCAATTTAAGCAAAATAATTTTTCAGTAATAAAGTGTTTGTTTTAGAATCTATACGTTATGAAAATAATTATACGGAGAAAGAAATTATAGAATTAATTTTTCTAAGTGGCTCGTACAAGCGAAGCTAAGGAATAACAGAGAGACGTAAGTTTACCAAACCAATCGAATTCATTAACAACAATTAAAGTTTGGTCTACAATAGTCAGAGTAAACGTAAACTTATTCGTATGAAGTTAAGTAATACGAAATCCTGTAAGTGATTACAATTAATATCATTCAATGAGTATTTGAGTATTGTGAAACGTTACACAATTATGCAATTTTATGGCTACTTCCGTAAGATTCCTTTTACGCTTACGGTTATTGCAGACTAAGCTTCAAATAATTTTCAAGTACATATTTGGCAGCATACATATATTCAACTCCATTTGAATAGAAAGTAATGACTTATTGTTTTGAATACCTCATCTTGTATATAACTACGTATGTATATTTACAGACAAAAACTGCTTCGTACTCAGTCTATTAGTAGCAAACCTACAGAAGACTTTGAAGATGAAAACAATAATTAACTGCGGATTGTCAGCATGCCTGTTTATTTCCATAGCTCCCAAGATTATGTTGATTGACCACTAACAAACAGAAGAAGTTATCAAAAATCAAAGGTTGGACAGAAAGGAACATGGGTTATTGTTCTATAAATTTGTTTTGAATCTCAAAATATGAATTAATTTTTATTTTTGTTATATTAATCTCTAATATATGCAAAACTTGTTAGCTGTGATGTACTAGTTAACATATGCGTTTACGTATATTTCTTCATTATTATATAGTTTTCAGAATTCCGTATTAAAAATATAATTTATATTCATTCGCATATGTCCTATGATCACCATACTCGAAATCATATAGGGCGGGTTGTAACTACTTGGTTTAAACTCAGTTTTAACTTGAACCACGTTTGAATTGAGTTTACATCAAAATGTACCTATGACATTATGCGTGACACAAAATATACCAAGAACGGCGGTTCAAGCTGAACCGGCTCTGAACCAAATCGTTACAACCCACCCATAGAATAATATCACTATTCGATACTTCAGAAATATTCCTGAAACATCTATGAAAGCTTTCATTTAGCTACCATTTTCCTTTCTCATATGTGTCATATATGTTTCAGGAATATTTCCAAAATATCTCAGCTACATTGCAGGATGATTACAAATGTAAGAAAGGCGGACATTTTGACATCTCTGAGATATCTCTGAAATATCTCAGAAACCTTGCGAAACATATCTGAAATCCTTCCAATCCTTCCAATGTAATATTTCTGAGAGATATCTGCAAGAAATCTGTGCTGTGTGGGTAGAGAACTTCTCTCGCGACGATTGCCGTCTGCCGACGATAGCAGAGCTAATCGTTCGGCGTCCTTGCGTCTCCGACCACTAGCGTACAACCTAGAGTCTACAACCATAGGACCATATCGTCCTATGGCCACAACATACCATATGTCCGCAATCAATTAGCCCATAGCAAAATTGCGAGTTTTGCATGAGAACCTCTGTGAGTCACCTCGTCCAATAGAATCACCGGAGAAGCGTGAATGCGCATGCGTAGTCATCCGCGAGTGTGGCGTGTGAGCAAGTTCAGATTGGATATCGAAATAACCGATCTGAACTTGCTGATGACGCCACACTCGCGGATGATTACGCATGCGCCTTCACCCACGGGGGTGCTCATGCAAAACTCGCAATTTTGCTATGGGCTAATTGATCGCGGACATAATATGGTACACCCTCGAGCTCAGATTCTAATCATGGGGAATTTTCAAAATGTAATTTTTAAACGTAACAGCCAATTAGCAATTAAATCTCATACTTTCATTATCTATGCGGCCTTTGCCCTGGCTAATGAAAGCATGATAATTGATTATTCATTGGTTAGTATGCAGGGCCTCCACGTATGTTGTTGACATAGGACTATATGGTACGTAGCATTTTGTAGACTGTAGGCTATACGCTATTGGTCGGAGATGCAAGGACGACGAACGATTGGCTCTGTCTATCGCCGGCAGACGTCAATAGTCACGAAAGAAGTTCGCTAAGGGCCGGTTTATCAATGTCCAGTTAAATGTGTCAGATAACTATCTAACAGTTACTCTTATCTGATAGTTATCCGAATAGTAGCGTAGGGTGAACACACCGGTTGTCGGACACCTAAGCAGACGATATTTCCAGTTTTCGGACGTATCCCTTTCTTCCTCTGTTCAAGGCTAGGGGTTTTCGGACACTTAAGCAGACGATATTTCCAGTTGTCGGACATATTTCTTTCTTCCTCTGTTCAAGGATACTTTCATATATCTGTTTCATTAAATGTCCGACAACAGGTAAGTTGTCCGACTAACCGGTGCGTTATCTATTTCATTCTCTATCCGACAACAGGTAGTGTCCGGCTGACCGGTGCTTTCACCCTATTTCAATACTGTTTTATCTGTAAGTTATGTAACTGCCAGTTTAGCAATGTGGCAATTAGACAACGCTTCTTGAAGCATTCCGATTGGTTTAATTTCCGCTAAAGAACGCGGGCTATTCAAAGCTCCCTCCAATTAATAAAACTCACGCATTAGAAATCCTTGTCGTTGGCATATTTCTTTCTTTATGCGTATGTTCCTGTAGAAGGAAGGTCACTCGAGGAATGAGATAGGGTAGGTAGGGAGAAGAGGAGATGCTGCGACGTTCTCATGGCCCGAGAATAGCGAGAGGTTCATCTTACGGTCCCTTCGCGGAAAACTCTCTCGCCACCCCGACAGCAAAGCGTGGATTTACACGCTAGCCGCACGCAGTGCTGCCACGTAGTGGCACCACTATGGTCTCACCGTGGCGTGATCGCGTGGCGTACACAAACTAAAAGCACCGTGGCTACACAGTGAACACACTGAGTGGTTCACAGCGTAAAGACACAGTAGTTACACTCAGTGCAGTCAAGGTGCCTTTTTGACGTGCACACTTCGTAAATTTACCGACCATGAATGTCGGTAACTTCATTGTCTTCACAAAATTTTTAACACGTCGCGCGTCGTTTGCTGCCGCCGGCTCCGATCGAAGCCAATCGACACTTCGCGCCTGTGCCGCCGGCTCCGATCGGAGACACATTGACGTGCACATTACATATAATTATTCAGTCTGTTACCGGCACTGAGCGCGATGCAATCAATCTAAAAGTGGCAGCGAATGTGTTAAATTAGAAAATAACAAAATTGATACAATAATAGGTTTGTTCCCAGAAAGCAATTTGTGACTAGTTACAAATTTTGATCTGCGGATGTGTGCGGTTGTAAATTTACAATTAATTGATTTCACACCTCGATAGAAGAATTTTTAAATTAGAAAATAACAAAATTGATATTATAATAATGTTTCAAACAGTGCAAATTGTACTGAATTATTTCATAAATAATGAATAATTAATTATCAATCGCTACTGTTTTGAAAAAGAAAGTATCAAATTATTTTTAAAAATTTAATGAGATATATATATATAAACCGGCCTTTACACAATGCAACACTGAGATATCTCGGCAAAAATATTTAAAATTTAGTTTACGTTTGACATAGCTCGAAATCGGCTTTCGGCTTTATCTCACTAGTCACAGTACTGTTGCTTTCAGGTATCGATATTATATGTATAACTTAGTCGACTTCCACCACAAAGAGTCGATGGCGCAATTGGTAGAATGCGAGAAGCGTTCCCAGTCTTCTAAAGATCGCAGGTTCGAGTCCTGGCCGGGTCGGGTTTGAGAAAAAAAAACCGACACTCTCTCTCTCTCTCTCTCTCTCTCTCTCTAGTAGGCGGATAAGGCAGGCGGGAAATCCTACTTTATCGCCCCCTTTTTGCAAAATTCTACTTTTACCATCGTACTTACACTGCGTGACTGCAGTGTGACTTCACGGTGCACAGACAGATGGACACCTCAGTGCATGCACTCGAATGCACCGCGTGAAAGCAGGATGCAGTCACTATGGTGCCACTTTGCTATCGGGGCAGCATAGGACGAAATGTTCTTCCCATGGTAAAACTCTGTACGTTCTTCTTTCGTGTTGTACGAATTCAACAATTTCTTCATCGTCGTCGCTAATTTCCAAAAAGTCTCCAATATTATCTCGAATATTATCCATTTTAGACTGTACACAAACACAAAACCAGAGATAATTCTAACCTATAAATTGCGATAACTGGCAGTTTATTCAGTATCTGGCACCAGTACCTTCCAGTTAAATTTACTTCCAATTATCTTAATTTAAGTTCTTAGTAAACGTTAGTTGTAGGTATATTGATAAACAGTTTAGCTACCACTTTAATTTTATTCACCAGTTAAGACATTTAACTGGATATTGATAAATCGGCCCTGAGGCGTAAAAACCTAGCAGACGAGAATGTATGGCGGGTGACGGGTACGCGTAAAGACGCGTTATAACCTTTCTCCTTCATTGACTACGTCTCCACCGTACGTTAAATCCGGGATTTAGTAATCCTCGGATTGAAGATAATCCTGTCCCTACCGGTAAGTAACACGAAACGAGTAAAATTAATAAATCCCGTGGTAAATCCTCTTCGCGCATGCGCGTTAGTACTTGTAGCTGTCAAGTTGTTATAACGTAGAGTAAAATAAATTTTAACCTTACTATTCATTTACAGAGATGAAATTTAATTTTGTAAAAAGTGGGGAGAATAAATTATAAAATGCTTACAAAGGAAGAGCAGGTTATAGCACATCTTATATAAAGTCTCTTTATATTCTACAGACTGTTACACAAGGTGCAGTTAATAGAGCAATAAAAAAATTCGCAAGCATTGGCAACGAATGCGTCAAATTTTTGCTTATGTTATTGGCCAAACAGCGTCAAGAATGATCTACTTAACTATTCAGCCAAGAAAGACACCGTCAGTTTGGATGAAATCACGATCATTACATTTCTGGGATATAATTGTAAATGAAAAGTTCAATCAAAAAGATTGGCTCGAGCATTTTCGAATGAGTAAGGCAACATTCACAGAAATCTGTGATGCTTTACGCAAGGAATTGGCTCCTGAACCTAATTTTCTAAGTCCGAGGGAGCCTATTTCAGTTGAGAAGTAAGTTGGCATTGCAATTTATTTCTTTGCGAGCAGTGCAGAATATAGAACTATCGGAGCGTTATTCGGTGTGCAGAAAACAAGTGTCTGGAGATGCGTTCACAAGGTAGTGAATGCAATAAATTCAATTCTTGGACCAAGATATATAACTATGCCTGGTATTGAAGAATGCTCCATTATATCAGCTAATTTTGAAAACAAGTGTGGCATACCTCAAATAATTGGAGCGATTGACGGAACACATGTTCCTATAAAACCACCCACTGATGGTCATAAAGATTTTCGGAATCGAAAAGGATGGACATCTATTGTTCTTCAAGCAGTAGTGAATGATCTGTTCAGGTACGGAATATTAATTTACTTAATTATGTCGCTGTCTCGACCAATGAGTGACCTATAGCGATTTAAGTCTATGCTTATTTATAAGTAACGACTATGAATACTGTCCTCAGACTTCAATACTCTATGCGTGATTTCTTCAATTTAACTATTTATTATTATATGCAGATTTCGTAACATTAATTGCCGGACGCCTGGGTCATCTCACGATGCTGCTGTTTTCGTGCAATCAAATTTGTTTCGAACAGCTGAGAACTGTATTCCACAAGTACGTAGATGCACTTCAAGAATATAATAGATAACTAAGTGAAATATTTTCATTATAGGTTAATCAGAAACCTTAAACTTCAATATTATAGGATAGAAACTTATTTTTTCAGAAAACAGAGACCATTAACAATGTATGCGTACCGTATTTTATAATTGGAGACCCAGCATATCCATTACTACCATGGCTGATGAAAGGTTATACAGGAACACGATTAACTGCCCAGGAAGAATCTTTTAATGTATATCTCAATAGCGCAAGATGTGTTGAAATCGCGTTTGGAAGATTAAAAGCACGCTGGAGATGCATTTTGAGAAAAACAGAGGTTCACTACTCTTTTGTCCCTGCTCTAGTGATAACTTGCTGCATACTCCACAATATAGTGGAAAATGCAAAAGAAGCTTGTCCCAATGCATGGATCGATGTGACCAGAGAAGAAGCTGTTGAATTACGTCAACCCATACGACAGGAATGTAGAATGTACGATAATATGAATGCTGCTCTGGTTAGAAATACGCTGAAAGATTATATGGCTCTTAATTTTCCCCTATGGAGAACGTTTTTATTAGAATAAAATCCATGTAGGTGTTTCATTTTTAATGATTAGGAAGTCACATTTGGTAAACGTTTGGAAAATGAATAACCATGTATTGTATCACAATTGACTCGTTAATTACAGACTTTTGTACTTACAAAAACTTGCTTAAAATTCAGTCTGACCTTATTCCTAAATAGACAGTCTTTGCAAGGATGCAGCCCATAGAAGTCCCACGAGTGCAAGTGAGGACATTCCTCGTTAATGTACAAGAGAGTGTCCCTATATTTCACACAAATTAAATAAAGAAGTCCGTGTAGGATATGAAATATACAACAAGGACGCTCTTAAACATCTGCCGGGATTATACCGGCTTGAAAATGAAATAAATTCGTTTAACTCCTGTGGGCTATTTCCCTTGCATACAAACATTGTATGTGTTGAAGTACATAGTCAGTCTTGCTTTTATAATTACAGTAAAAAAACAATATCACATTTGTTACTTTTTTCATTGCACAATTATATCAAAAGTAACATACACTATGATCTAATATTTGATCGATTCTGACTGACTGTCTGTTCATCACAAGTGTAGTATCAATGTAGTGCCATTGTTGATAAATAAAAATAATGTGCTTTCATACGGTTTAAAATAAAAATGAACAAAAATGAAACATTCCTCAATGTCGCTGTATGGTCACGGTATGTCGCTGCACATCATTATATGTAACATACATTTAATATTCTATAGAGACTACTCATTTACATAACTCTATAAGATGATAATATTTTATTACATTACAGGTATATACAGTGATTTTCAGGATACGGGTTATTCGTTCTATGACCTGATTCCTGAGAATAACACTGTATCTGAGAGTGAAAAGTTATGTATTAAATGTGTTTCGTGTGTAGCGACGTACATACTATAGTTGGAAACTAAGATACGAACACAAACTTTAACATATCAAACGGTAAGAAACAGAACGCTGTATTATCTGTGGTAAAAACCCGTTCACTTAGCTCTTATACTTTCTTATGGAATATATCATTCTTTTTTATTACCTGGGAAAAGCTTGACACTCTCTACTTGTGATAATGGTAGGAGGCGAATAGGTTTCACATTCCTAGATATATTCTTAGGCAATGCTATTAGTTCATCACTAGTAATCACTGGAAGTTGGGCTTGCAATGCAGCAGGTACGAACTGAGATTCTAAGACTGCAGGAACACTTTGCGATGCAACAGTTTTCTTACAAGCGGAACTGAATCTTATCATAGAGGACGTCTGTTGCTGAGAAAGGACCTGGTTAGATAGAATAGATGATATTGCAGAAGATGGTTCTCTCGCAGGAGTACTTTCAGGAGTGAAAACTTGAGACTGAGCATGCTGCCTATCTCCTGATAGTGGAGAAACTTCCTGATATGTCGAACGATATACCTGAGGCTGTAATCCTTGTAATAACATCTTTGTACTGTCAATGATTGCTTCCTTTATCGGTATTACTGTCTTATTAATAAATTCATTAAGAATTTTTTCCTCCCATTCTCTTTCTTGTTTAAATAAATTTGAGAGAAACTCAGTTTGCTGCAATTGCAATTGCAAGAGAGTTTCTTTCTGTATTTGTGAAGTGGTAGTTCTTCTTCTTATATTCGCCTTTTTTGGAGCTGATTGACTAGATGTCGAACTATCATCAGTATCATTATGATTTTCATAGGTTCGTTTCATCTCCTTTGCCCTAGAACTCTTCCCCTTTTCTTTATGTATTTCTTGTTCCTGTTCCTGAACTTGTTCGACAAAAGGTGACGTTGGTTGCTGAGCGATCGGTGAATCAGTAGAACATCAGTAGAATGCTGCCATTGCGAGGATCAGGAGCATCCTCGTAAATGGATTGGAAATCTGAAACGTGTTTTTAAAAATCAGTATTATTTAGGATATAAATTCCATTTTTTATTCTAAATATTTAATTAATGTATTTATTACATACCCTTTGAATTGTCAACTTCTGCTTCCTGCACAATTGAATATATCCCTTTCATTTGTACAACAGGACGATCTCCACATATATTATTAAGTTCCTCGAAGTATTCGAACTTAATTCGTACATTGCCAGACCCACTTACATTAAGATTTCGCTTGCAAACCAAGTATTGTTCTGTGAAGAAGTACAGGGTGGGTCACTTAATTCGGTGACATAGCAATCGTGCGCGTGCGAGAGAAAACATGATAAGTGCATAAGAATCTCTATCACACATTTCCCTAGACTTGTCCAGTTAGATTTTGTGCAACAGAGGCTCGTACGCACTCACCATGTATTCTCTCTCGTACTCGTACGATTGCTATGTCACCGAATTAGGTGAACCACCCTGTATATTACTAAACATAATGAACAATACTGAGAATAAAGATGTGCTTTTACATTACAGTTTCAAAATATTTTACTTCGTGGCTATCAGAATAAAGTATTTATAGTCGATATTTATACATATATAAACAAAACTCAAGTTGCCGTCTCGACCAATGAGTAACCTCCAATGCTGACTTAAGTCTATGCTTATTTATAAGTAATGACTATGAATACCAGCTTATAAATCACTTGTATCGAAGGTGTAATATAGTTTCATTTTCGAAAATATAGGATGCTTTTGGAAATGGTACCAAAATATTATATTTTCACTCCTGACAGTATTTATTCTGTAAAAATAATATAAATTTAAGTACATACGTCTTAGATTCTTAAACCGTATTTGCATTTGTTGTGAAGTTTTATTGTATCCATCCGAATTCATGATCAATGAAAGTTTATCAAAAATTTCAGCAACGCGAAATTTCTTGCCATCTAAGAGTTTCATCACTTTGTGGTCGTCTATTAATTGCAGCATATGTCTCGTTTCCTCTCTATCCCAGGAGTCTCGAACTCGTTTCGAGACACTGTGAAATTAATGATAAACATGTGTACAATTTTGAACATAACCTAAACTAACTTCAATTTTGTATGTACAAAAATCTCTCTTTCTCTCTCTCTCATATTATATTTACATCGCTTGAAATGTCCTTCAAGAATATTATCAGATTAAATATTTAATATTTATCATACATACCTATTGCCGTTCGTACAATTCATATTTGTCCACATTTCGTCCTATTCTTTCTGTCCACCGCAGATATCTAAAGGATAATATCGGATTAATAAGTCTAATGCTGGCAATTTGGCAGGATTAGACTTATTAATCCGAGAGGCGTCTCCACCGGTAAAATATTGAGATTAAATAATCCGAGGATTACTAAATCACGGATTTAACGTACGGTGGAGACGTAGTCAATACTTCGATTTAACTGAATTTTTACGTTTTATTAACAAGCGTGTCTGAGGATTGAAATAAACGCGAGGGAATCATTTCGCGAATGGAAATATTTTATTAACTTTGAAAATCACGTTTTATTTCCAATAAATACAATTACTCCGACAAATTCCAGTTTGTAAAGACGCGTACCCGTCACCCGCCATACTTTCTCGTCTGCTAGGTTTTTACGCTCTAGGGAACTTCTCTCGCGACGATTGACATCTGCCGGCGATAGATAGAGTCAATTGTTCGTCATCCTTGGGTCTCCGACCAATAGTGTACAACCTACCTATGAGCTCCGAAGAAAAAAAACGAGCGGTACTATTGACGAAAATTAGTGCGGAAACGTATACACTGGTAAGGGATCTCTGCGCACCAACGAAGCCTGCTGCGAAGACTTACGACGAGTTAACGAAGCTGGTGATGGATCACCTGTGTCCGAAACCGTCCGAAGCGATGGAACGATGCAAATTCCACCAGGCAATGCAGACATCAACAGAATCGGTTGCTGAATTTGTAGCGAGGATGAAAAGTATGGCGCTACACTGTCATTTTCCGGACCAAGATACCGCGTTACGTGATCAGTTAGTGTGCGGACTAAAAGACCACGACACGAGAGTGGAATTATTTCGCACGGAGGCGTTAACGTACGATGTGGCTTATAAAACGGCAGTTGGTCGTGAATTAGCGAAGAAAAATGCAAACACAACGGGGACATTGAATCAAGGAGGTCAAGGAGTACCGACGAAGCAAGAAGTTAATAACATAACAAACGGGAAGAAGCCGCAAGTGAAACCGGGTATAAAAAAAAGGGTTGAAGAAACATCAAATATAAACACGGGGCGGACAGGTCAAACGAGGTCCGAGGGTAGTGCACAAGGACAACGGAACGAGGAATCGAGAACGTGCTATTGCTGCGGCGGGAAGAATCATTGGTACCGCAACTGCAGACATCGAGATAAAATTTGTAACTCGTGCAATAAGCGAGGTCATCTGCGCGCAATGTGCCGAGGCGAAGCGACAGCTACAAGTGGCAAAAGAAGAACGAACTGACAGTCGAGGCAACGAGCGTCGAGACAGCAATTGAGATATCTCCACGACGAGGAAGAAAGTCATCGGGACGAAGCGTGTGGTGAGGATTTTTTCTGCATGGCCACAGATCTCAACCAAGTGGAAGTAAACCCTTCGCGACCGGGAAACAGAGTCGACCCGATCTTCGTAGACGTTTGCATCGACGGAGTGCGAATTGATATGGAGATGGATACCGGTGCGGGCGTAGCAGTAATCAGTGAGTCTAAGTCGTGCCACGGCGTTGGCAAGTGTAACTCTTTTGTTAACCCTGTCTTCTTTAGTTAATAATAAAGTTCTTAAGTTAGTAATAAAGTCACCTCGGCCCAACCACCACAATTTTGGCACTCATTTTTTCCCCTAATGTAAATGTTATCCAAATACGCTATCGTGTTCGGTATTCCCCTTAAACAGTCTTCCATCTTACGTTGAAAATCATCTGGGCCTGACGCCACCCCTTCTGGCATCTTTCTATACCGAAATTAACCCTTGTGTGTCACGATTGTGAGGCAATCGCGAGACTCTTCCTCCACGAGTATCTGCATGTAAGCATGGGAAAGATCGATCTGAGAAAAAGTTTCTCCCCCTTGCAAGACTCCAAAAATCTCGGCGATCAACGGAAGTGGGTGTTTGTCTATGACCAAACAGGGATTCAACGTGAGCTTGAAGTTTCCGCATATTCTTACGTCTCCGTTTGACTTAACTACTGGCTCTCT